>BRZM01000016.1:0-44968 GCA_033238685.1 Lates japonicus | reverse complement strand
TTCACATCCAGCAATATATAGCAGTCAGTTTACAGTCAGATTTAAAATTATTTAACCACGAGGAAGAAATTAAAACCAGAGTACTTGTAGTCAGCAAGGATGTAAGTTTTTGTCTCCATCAATATCTAGCAGCAGAGGCCCCACCTTGTAACTCAGTCAGCACTACACATCACAATTGCATCAGACAATCATACTTTCAATTTAGTAGAATATTTAGCTTTTATGGAGAAGTGAATCGATGAAAATGCTGCTGGCTCTCAATTTCTCATGAGATGTAGAGTAATAATAGTAGTGTGTACTTCAGCCAATGCGAATTAGCATGCAAGACACATGTCTCGTTGCATCCTCCTCTTGGGGGCTATGTCCTCCTGAAGCATCATCTTTTCATTTGACAGTCATTATTCTTTTGTCACTGGCGTGTGAGGAAGTAGAGGAAAAAACAAACAAACATGCACCTGAGGCCTCTCTCAGTTTGTGCTTACAAACATCACAGATCAGCAACAGTTTCATTGTGACAGCTGAGGCAGAAATCTCGATGTATCAATGTGGTGGTATTCACATCATTACCTAAAGGGACCTCCGCACGCCCATTTAATAAACACAAGTTGGTAGAGGTGTGAGGTGCAGGCGCTGCTCTGTTGTTTGGCAGTGAGACAAGTGATTTATCAGAGTGTGAATCAGCTGAGTGCTGAGATTAATGGTCATGTGATAAGATAACAAGTGGTCTTGCAGCTTTGTTGTTAAGGCCAGAAACAAAGTCTGTCAAGTAGCTCATTTTAATGAACTAAAGCACAGTGGTGCTGTGCCCACATAAAAACAACCCCTAAAATAGGACACAAGATTATCATTTAATTAGAACCATGTGGCTGCATGTCTTCTTTTGTATGCTAAGTAGACATTTTGACATTTTATTACTGTGAGCAGATGGCTAAGCGAGTGTAGCAACTGTAACCAAGCAAGCGGTCTCCTATTTCATTGTTACCGTGCCTTCAAACTAAAGTTTAATGCATTACTCTATGCAACTGCTTGGTATTTGGCTACAGACACACACATCGCACAAATTCCTCACCCATAACAGACAATCTATTTGCACAACCTTCATTGTTTAATTACGGCTGGAGCATCCTAAAATACATAGAGCAGCTGGTAGTCAAGAGCCTCTGTGACCCACCCGTCTCATTTCCATGACCCTACTCTCCCAGTCGGTCAGTCAAGGAATTTTCCAGCAGTCATGTCACTGTTACATTTAAAATTACTCGTGGAGATAGGAACAAATTAATATAAAATAGATTGAGACCAATCCATCCTCTACCCCTTGCCACATCAATAATAAAGAGGAGATCATGACACATTTATTGGCTAGGATGACCTCGTTATAATTTCTGCTGTTTAGTATATTCATTCGTACCAACTACTGAAAGTTGTCTCTTGAATGACCCTTGTTTCTCAGCCAGATAGCAGAAAAGCAACCAGTTTAACGTTCCTATTAATTTGCTGTCAAAGCCTGCTCTCCTGTAATGTGACTTATATAAAATATCTTCTCAGACAAACATATGTATGCTGCTTAGAAACTCCTTTAAGGTTGAGGTGAGGCTGAAAATGAAACATTCCTGCACTTAAATTGCCGTAAATGTATCAACTCTGTGATACTGCAAAGGCTTGATGGTATTTAAGCCAAAGCGTTTATTATCAGTGTACTCTTGTCGAGGCTTATGAAACTCTGTAATCCCTTGTTCTGTGACTTCTTCCTTCAATTCTCCTCCTATCCCCCTCCTATATTCTTCCAATTTCCACCCAGCTCGTAGCTTCTAACTGTCATCATCTTTCATCCTTCTTATATCCACTCCAACTTCCTCTGTTATTTATCCATTGTCACTCCATAGCTTTTTGGTTTCCACATTCCTCTAGAACTCAGTCCCTCTTACATTGTACACCTCTCTCCCACCTCAGCCTCTATTTCCTTCTCCCTTCTCGTACTTCTCATCTATCTCCTTTCCTCTACCTTGTTCCTCTCGCCTTGGACGCTGTCTGCTCTCGCGATATAATTTAGCGCTTATGAGTCCTGGGCCAAATCTGTCACTATAGACATACCAGCAGCAGCATGGTGATTTCCCGGGACCACGGACACTAATCACATCCTCCAGGACACATGGAGACAGGAGGGATAGAGTGAAGAATAACAGACAGGTGGTGAAAAGAAGAGTAAAGCCCGTAGCTAAACAACCAAGGACTGCCCTAATGAGGTTAGAAATCATTCAAGCAAATTAAGTGAGGCGCATTAGTCGTGAAGCAGGTAGCATGATAACCTCAAATTGGAACTTCCATAGTGTTAGCCGTTGGTTGGTTGAAGGTTCCTCAGATTTTTATTAGTTTCTAATTTTATTATGGCTGCATGTAGGAGTCCATAGTTAACAAATGTATTTCAAACTTAAGATTTGCGAAAACTAGGACAGTATTGCTGTCTTGACGGAATACTTGTCACTACAATATAAAGTAAGGACCACTACACATTGTTGGATATACTGCATGAATGCAGTATATATATGAACTGTGAATACAGAGGAAGACATCGGTAGCACCATGGGAATTCCCTGTGACCAAAAGTAAAGTAGCTTGTCTTGTCTTGTCTTGAGGTTTATTCGGCAGAAAACTGGAAATTGCAACTGTACAATGTAATGAATATATAAAAATAAACTAGTACAACTTTGGTGCTTTGATCAGCTGTGTGCAGCGGATGATATGGGGAAGCATCGAAGTTAAATGCGTGTTCTCACATATATTCACATTACATAAATAAGCTGTTGAGGAGGAGGCTGGTGCTGGCTGATGTGTGTTTTTCATGCATGCCATGTGAGTGCGTCCCTCGTGTGTGTGTCGCCTTCTTTTGATTGAAATGACCTCCTGTCACCCACATGCCGCGGTTGGGGCGACGCCACCTTCGCACAGGTCCCTTCCCTGAGATTAAAGAGATGGCGGATGGCTAGATGGGGCGGAGAGGTGACAAGAACAAGACCTCCGCACGTTCATTATATCTGGATGTGGCACTGACAGCTCCTGATGACTGATAGGGAGAGACTGTAGAGTGAAGGCGAGGAGCTGGGTAAACCTTATAATATAGGTCTTTCACTCACTGTGTAAATATTGTGCTCATTCAGAGGATGGAAAGAATTTCAAAGCTGTCAGACCTGCCTTTGTGTGGCCCTAAAAAGCACTTAGAGGCAAACAGGCCTTTAAAAAGCATCTACAAAACTGCCACTGTACCTGTGAGTAGGCTGAATCATATTTAAAACTATACATACTTATAAAATGATAAAAATGGTCAAAGTGTCAGTGATTTTTGCATGTTTAGCCATTAGCTACAAATTACATATACTCCGTCACTACTTTTAGTATGCCATAAATTGTAGGTTGATATCCCACCCTCCAGGCAACCCACTGACTTATTTCTGGTGCAGTACAGTATGAAAATCAACTTCCTATGGCGGGAGGCGCTTTTCTTTTCTGTCAAGAGTTACATCATCATTGCATAGGACTCCGCGGTAGTCAATGTACAGTATATACTGTACATATTTTTCTTTACCTTTACTGTTTGTTGTTTGTTTGTAGTAAAGTCTGAAGTATAATAAAAGTCAAGGTGTAGTTATGATGACATATCAAATGAATACTTAGGGCAGTGTTTAAACCTTCAGAATCCTCTGCTCTCTTTTTGCCTGTGGTGCTTGCACTGCCTACCTAAAAACACTTATTTCTGCTGCTTCAAGACCTTTCCATGGACCATCTCTTTACTCAGTCCTCACTGCTGAACTACATTTTCAGGATGTGGCTCGCTCCAAGGCGTATTTCCTGCAGTCACTCCTCTGGGCACTGCTTCTCTTCCCAAGGTAAGAAAACACATACAGCATATGATGTTGTAGCTATGTTTAGTCGATTCAAGTGAGCTTTACTATATTTCCTATTGACAATATGTATTTAGGTACCAGAGGTATGTTGTCATCCAAACATTACCAATATACAATAAACTGAACATGTCCATTCTCAAGGTAAAGTTTTAATTTGGTGCTCTGGTAAGTATCAACTACGTTCGACTGCATTCACATTATAATCTGTCCCATGTGAGTTGGCTGACTGAAATGTAAATTTAAGACGATCATACTATGCATTTGTGTGCTTTGCCAACTAAAGCCACAAATCCCCCAACGACAGATGAGGACCACATTTCATGCCAGAATGGAAACTGAAGCTTGCTTGGGTAACAAATCTGCATCAACACAAACATAGTCAGGCATATTAATTTCTTGGCCTAAAAATTATAAAAACAAGTGCAAGCAGATAGAAACTTAAAATTCAGATGCTGAAGCTGGCAATCCACCAATTGCTACCAAGATGATAAAGAAACGATTATTTGATTTATATAAGCAGTCCACAGATTAGTCAATTGCCACTCTAGGCAGTCTCCTCACCCTTCAGAGAATTAAGACCTTCTCTTTTGTCAAAGTTGGTGCTCTTCAAAAGTTTTGCAGTTTGAAACAAAATTTAGATTGAGCTGTCAGCTCATATATTAGCCAGTACACTAAGCAACTCTGCAGTTGCTGAAGGTTACCATAGTGACTGTTCACCTCCTCAAGTGCTGCTGGTGGGTGATTACTGCAGGTGAGATTTGTGTCCATTATGTAAAAGGACCTAACTCTAGATGAAAATGATATATTGTAACAATAAAAAAACAAAAAAAATCTCTGTTTCACAAAGACAACATCTTCCTATAGGCTGCTGAAGAGCACTGCTGGCTGATAACCTTGGACAACTGCTCCACTTCTTTTAATCAAGTTCTGAAGTTTCTGTAAGGGTGCGCAAAGTACTTCTAAAATTATTCAAATTAAGTCATATTATATTATTCTGGAAACAGCTGATTAATGCTGCAATATAAGTGAGGTTACAGTAATCACTCCTCTTTTGTAGCTATTTTCCCAATTTAATTGCAATCGCGTATCTTCTAATTATATATCCTGTTTATTATGTATTATTAGTAATATTAATAATGTGTCTAATATCTAAGCCACCCCTGAAACAATTATTCATATATAGTAGGACCATTTGGCATTTGCAATGAGTTGGAAGACTGTGTGGAATGTGGATTAGAAAGGAAATAGTTGAGAATCTCCTGAAGGCCAGAGGCCAGAGGTGAGACTGGTAACCGGTACAAGGGGGGTCTCATTACAGTGATGAGGTGTACCTGCAGCAGAGGGCAGTGGGGCAGAATAAACATGGGTATAACATGAGCACTGACCTTATATTTAGAGTACTTCAATCGTTCTTGAGCATGCCCACCCTTCACACTGTACTATGTGTAGGTTGTAAAATGTAACAGTTCCTACAACTGCAGTAAACAGTGTCTGATGACTATGGGGGAGAAAGACACAACCTTACTGTATTAGCTTCGCTAATGCTTATTGCCAACATGTAGAACTGGTATAAATGGTACAACATTTAAATAAATGGGATTTTACAGTCTTATGGAATTGAGTGAATTAATGTATTTACTAAAACACAGAAAACTACCCTGATGGCCACCTAGACCATCCGTTATTTTAATGAATGAGAGCACTACAATTATTAACAGTGGTGGAGTTGCAAGGAGGTGGTTGCATTGGATGGGTAGCGTACAACGCGCACAACTGTCACATCAGAGAGTGGGATTCCCATCTGTGGTTAGGTTTACCAATACATCCCCCACCGGCTGTGGAATTGTCCCAGCTTGGTTGATATTCTAGACATGAATATTAGTGACACTGTTACACATGTTGGCACCACTGACATTGCAGTGAAACAAAGTGAGGTTACTTAGGGCAGAGGAAACGTGACCTCATTAAACAGGCCATTCAACATCAATGAATCTCTGGCCATAACGGTTAATGAGGTTCATAGTAGATTGTCTTTCACCTGCAGGCTGGTGAAGTTGTTTGAAAGACAGCGTTTTCCTGCCCCATGCATGTATCTAACCTGACCTGCTAAAAGTAGCATGACTTTTACCCAGTTGGCATCACTATTTTGTCATGGACTATAGATTACTTGTCAAAGTGCGACATGGCAGGACAACTGCAGGGCATGTCAGGATGCAATTATTGGAGAGGTCTCTAATCTTTCTTTCTCTACACTGAAGGTGTCAGAAATCTGATGTTAATTTCAATAATTTAACTGATTATACATTTCGGTAAAATGTCAGGGAGGTAACTGCAGTTCACATTTGTTCTTTCTGCTGAATTGATTTTCTGCATTTTAATATATACAATGTCAATGAAACTGTATGAAATTACAAATACAAACACAGCAGGGGAAAGCCTTAATGCCAGCTGCAGGAAATGTTCAGTTTTCAGTAACTTGGTAAAGAAAACGCATCTGTGATTTGCTTCTAGGAAAACAATCAGCAAACAACCGAGGCTTGAAGGTATCAACAGGAACATAGGAGTGAAACTAAACCACAAACACACAGATTCAGTTACAAGATACAAAAGCACTGTGAGCTGAACACAACAAAACAAAACAGTAGGCATGTTCAGACCAAACAGTTCTGGGGACTCCATCCCCCAAGAACTACTGTACATACCTGCTTTTTTCTGTTTGCATTCGCACCACCAATAGGAATGCTGAAGTCATGTAAGCTGGTTAGCAGATGGTATATTAATGCCAAAATCACACTGTATTTCCCTCGGTAAAGCCTGAGCTTCATTGTCAGTCCATTTGTCTGGGTTTTGTTCCATTTTTTTATGAGCTACGAGCTGTTACTAGCTGTTGTTTACACAGCTCACATTTTACACAAGTCTGACTTGTGTAAAATGTGAGCTGTTGCAACCAGTCTACATAAAAAGAGTATCTTCTCTGAACTAGGAATTTAAAAAGATCAAAATGGCGTTCTATGACGACACGGCGCAGGTCTGCCAACTGTTATTGTAACAATGAAGACGTTCCAAAAATGCCTAGATTTGTCTTTGTAGTCACCATCAGTACAGTGAAAGGCTGGGTTTAGGAAGGATACCCTCACAGTTTGGCCCTGACCAACCCCATTACCAAGTAACAGTGAGGGTCAGTGTAGTAATCGTTGTCTATGAGGCCACCGATGAAAAGCATGTGATCCCGACACCACATGAACAGAAAAGTTTGGCCAAAAATGCTACTGGCTTCCAAACTCTAGACCCTCCATCACAGGTTTAGATTAGCACTTTGTGCACATCTGATTGTGGTGTAAGAAAGCAGGATGTCCCTTAGACTGATAGATGATTTCCTACATGGAATTAGTAGGTGGTAACAAATTGCAGAGATGAATATGGTATGTCTAAAAATAGTTATTTGGTGGCAAGGTTGTAGACTAACATCAGCCAACAGCAAAATGCTGGTAAGTCCTGCTAACTCACCAATGAAACATAAGATCATAAATAGACAAGAAATTTGAGTGGGTGTACTTCACATTCACTCATACTTTTGGCAGCAGAGGCTACAGCTTCACTCAGGTTCAGTTAAAATGTTAGGCGTGATGGTCCTATCTCACAGTTAATTCACTGTGAAATAGTGCTAATAGAGCCAATTAAGTGAACATCATGTCTGGATTTATTGTTGTTGTGTGGTTTGTGAATGCGTGGATTGATTTGAAACATCTGCCTTTGTGGTGCATTCACATGCCAGTGAGATGTCAGCAGAGGAGTTACTGACATTGAGAAAGGAGAATATTTCACAGTTTTTCATTTTTACAATATATTTTCTTTTGAAAAATGTATTCATATATTTTTAAGTGAAGTTTATCTACATGCCATCATGTCTGCCTGTTTGGATGTTGCATCTGACTTTATAGTGATAGCCGAGGTTATTACCAATACCAATACTTTTAAATTAATAAAAACTTTGAATGTACTCACTCAGAAGAGAGATAAATTTCATATAATGACAGCAATATTCATGCAGCCTGCAGCAGGTAATGGCCGGTTGCAGCGTTTCCTCACATAGCCGGTGATCATCCTACCTGGACACTGTTCACCTTTCGGAATAACATCCATCATCGTGAAATTAGTTTGGGTTTCACTGGGGCACCTGCCTCCTCTTTCCTCTTTTCGTGCAGATCTCTTTCCTCTCTCTCCTCATTAACTCTAATATTGAACAAATTTTTGACATTAACAATGTGGCGGTCTTCCTGAAAATATCACAGTTGCCAACATTTTCATTGACAAGGAAGAAAATTAATGACCAAATTTTGCTACAATTTCACCAGACATTGTCAGGGTTGATGGTTGGGAACTGTGATTGGAACTGTGTCCATGGTGATTCAAGGCCTGGAAGGAAATTGGTAAAACTGGGCATCATGGAAAGGTACAAAACCCACTATGAAGATTATTTTCTTCTTTGATAGGTGATGCTGTGGTATAATTGCAATTGAGCAGAAAATTGACAAAAAATATCATTTTTATGGAAACACAGAGGGAGAATGCTGTCTCTCTCTGCTACTGGGTTTTCAGATCCCTAGTGGGTACTTGAGAACTTGGGCACCCGCAGGCAATTATGAGCACCCCTGAGGAAAACATGGGTCATGAGGGGTGACCAGTTGTCAAACACAGAGTTTCAACTATGAGCTAAACCTAGGAACCACTGGTAAAGCAGTAAGGGGAACCCACAAATGCATCAGTATTAATATGTATTATTTTATCTTTTATCAAATACATACAGACAGCTGACTAATTAAAGGAGAAACCAAAATATAGTGACTCAGTAATGTCTTCGGCCACCACAAGCTGCCAGAACAGCTTCAGTGCACCTTGGCAATGATTTGGTGTTGATGATGGTGGTGGAGAGCATTGTCTAACATGTTGGTCCAAAATCTCCCATAGGTGTTCAGCTGTGTTGAGATCTGAAGACTGTGAAAGCCACAGTTTATGATTCACATCATTTTCGTATTCATCAAACCATTTACTAACCTCTCATGCCTAGACTTGGTAGACTTGGGCCAGTATGAGATTCTGATGGTATGATAATCTTAAGCAAAAATACCATGGTCTCACAGTTTAGCAATATTGCAGTTAAATGAATTATTTTGAAATGCCTGGTAAGAAAAACAACTTTTTTTTTTTTTCCATTGATCACAATCTATTTTATTTATTTTATAAAGAACACAGAATATTTGGAACATTAGTAAATGTGTGTGTTAAGCTAAAATGATAACATTTGTTTTAAAAAAAATAAGAAATGCATTAAATGCATTCTTTTCTGTAAAAAATAACCCCTCAAATGAAATGAAAACATATTCAGTCTCTTCCTTAAGTGAGCCTATACCTGCAGCTCAACATCAGAACAAAAATAATAGAATTCTTGTCTTTTGAAAAACAACTTATCACAGGAATGGTACAATGAAGAATATTAGTGGTTTGAAATCATGACTTTTTCAAACCACGGTTTATCTTGGAACCAGCGATCAGCCCATTCCTAGTCACCGTAGGGTAGGGCACTCTGTCAGGGATCACAATAGGATAGCACATTCTGTCAGGTATCACAATAGGGTCGTACATTCTGTTAGATATCAAAATAGGTTAGTGCAATCTGTCGGGTAGAGAAAATCTATCACAGCAGGGTGGCGCATTCTGTCAGGTAGAGAATATCTATTACAACAGGGTAGCACATTCTATCAGGTATCACGATAGGGTAGCACATTCTGTTGAATATGACAGTAGGTTAGTGAATTTTGTGAGGTAGAGCATATCTATCACAGTGGGGTAGAGCATCTGTCAGGTATCACAACAGGGTTGTGCATTCTGTCAGGTAGAGAATATCTCTCACAATAGGGTAGCACATTCTATCAGGCATCACAATAGGGTAACACATTCTGTTACAAATCCCACTAGGTTAGGGCATTCTGTCACATCACAATAGGGTAGCGCATTCTGTCAGGTAGAGAATGTCTATCACAATAGGGTAGTGCATTCTGTCAGGCATCACAATAGGGTTGTGGATTCTTTCAAGTATCACAATAGTGTAGCATATTCCCTGAGGTATCACAATAGGGTAATGATTTCTGTCAGGTAGAGAATATCTATCACAATAGGATGGTGCGTTCTGTCAGGTAGAGAATATCTACCATAATAGGGTAGTGCATTCTGTCAGATATCACAATATGTTAGTGCATTCTGTCAGGTATCACAATAGGGTAGCACATTCTGTTGAATATGTAGGTTGAATATGTAGGTTACAGTAGGTTAGTGAATTTTGTGAGGTAGAGAATATCTACCATAATAGGGTAGTGCATTCTGTCAGGTATCATAATAGGGCAACACATTCTGTCAGATAGAGAATATCTACCATAATAGGGTATGTGCTACCACAATAGGTTAGTGGATTCTGTCAGCTATCACAATAGGGTAATGCATTCTGTTAGGTAGAGAATATCTCTCACAATAGGGTAACACATTCTGTTAGAAATCCCAGTAAGTTAGGGCATTCTGTCAGGTAAAAAATGTCTATCACAATAGGGTAGTGGATTCTGCCAGGTAGAAAATATCTATCAAAATCAGGTAGTGCATTCTGTCTGGTAGTAAATATCTATCACAATGATGCATGGGCCGGTATGAGAGTCTGATGGTATGATAACCTTCAGCAAAAAATATCACAGTTTTGCGTTATCATGATATTGCAATTAAAGCTCTAAAATTGGTTATTTTGATGCCTTTTCCCCGTGAACACAATCTGCATTTTTAAACAACACATAATGTTTGGAACATTAATAAAGGTGTATGTTGTTTTGTTTTTTTATATGCAGTCCCTTAAGTGATCCTAAACCTGCAGCTCAACAGTCTCAGAACATAAAGAATTGAATTCTCTTCTGTTATAAAAGATAAAACAAAAGAAAGAAACAAACGTTTTGAAACTTTTTCAAACCACAGTATTCCTTGAAATCGGCCTCATGCCCTATGGATGTGGGCATTGTCATCTTGTTTCTCCTCTCACTTCTCAGGCTTTTCTTTTGTTTTGTTCTTTTCTTGTCACCTATCTGTATTCAATTAGCCTTATCAAATTGTGTTTGTACACATTACAGTGCAGTTGTTTTGTGGAATTTATGTTTCCATAGTGATTCATATCATTTGATTTATTCATTTAATTTTTACCTGTGGTGTATTTTTAAATCTTTATACAAATGCATCATCAGCATCTGTAGGGACCATACTGTAAATTGGTGAATCAGGTCAGTATACTGTATTTGAATCCGTATTCACAAGTAGGTTGTATGTAATCGTACAAATGGTTCTGTATGATACAGCCAGGCAAGTCAGGCAAATTATTCGGTTTTTTTCCTCCCCCCAGAGCTGGGAAGGATACTTCAACTGTATTCCCTCTGTTCTGTGAATACAATAGGGACAGTGTGAGTGGTATGTGAGCATTTCCCACAGGTCATTACGAAGCATGCAGCCATACATCAACCTCCCTCGTTTTTAACATATCGTTGAAATTGACCGGGGGGGTGACAGAGGGAAAAAAAAAAAGGAGAGGAGCGTGGGGGAGGTTACTGCAGGGTCACCGTTGTCACATATAATGGTTGGTGGTTGTCCAGGTTATCAATGCACAGTTTGGTGACAGGAAGGTGGAAGTCCATAAGCCCTATTCACTTTTCATGGTCATTCTCTCTATCTTCCCCTTCTTCTCTCTTTGTTTTGGAAATCAATAACAAATTCATTCATGTTTCACCGATTAGTGGTAATAGTAGTGGATTTTTCTTCTCCTCATTTTTGTCTGTGACATGTTTGGTATCATTGATTGGGCTTTGGTTAGGATGGGGGGTCTGTGTGTGATGCATTCTGCGGCAGTCATTCAGCTGGTCAGTACACGTAGACTATGACTTGTGTTTAGCATGCCTGTCAAAACAAGAGCCAAAATTACCCTGCTAATGGCGAGGTTACACACGAGCAGGACAAAAGGAATCAATAGCGCCGCTCGAAAGCAAGGTGGCAAAAAGTTAGGACTTTAAAAGAAGGTTTTTCAAAGATGTACAGACACCTGAGTGATGATGCTGAGCGTGACAAACAGATAGAGTGGGTAATAGCACTTTATTTTCCTGTCTTCTTTTTAACTGGCAGTGAGCTGCCAGAGAAGATGTTTTGACCAGGCCCTTTTATCACAAGAAAAAAAAAAAGATAAAAATAATAACAATAATTACATAGCACACAGTATGTTTCAGGTGTGGTCGATAGAAGAACCAGCTATAAGGACTTCCTTTTATTATCCACGATAGACTGGAAACATGGTTCAGGCCTCATTGCACTCTGTTTGGCTCTCCTCCATGCTCTAGGGGGGAATGTTTGGTCCAGTAGACCATCAGATATACTCAGATATGATTGCAGCAAAAGACCATTTCACCAGTAACCAAAGAAAAGAAGAGGAGGTGGAGAGAGAAGAGGAGGATGGGAGAAAAGAAGAGGAGGATGGGAGAAAAACAAAGGATGAGGAGACTGTAACCTGGAGATAGATAGACTTTATGGATTACTTTTCCTTACATCTAACAAGACCACCTACACACAGGGAATACCACACACACACAATACCTCCCAGAATACCACTCATCACAATCATAAGCTCACAGGAGAGGGAGGTGGGGCAGGATAATAACCTGCCCCAACTGTATCCCGCCACTGCTCACCACACAACAGGCTGAAGCAGCAAAGAAAATGAAATTGGTGATTATGGAAGCAGACACACGTGTCCTTCAGTGCCTGGACCAGATCTGGCTAACGCATCATCCCTAGGGGGTTGTGTGTGTGTGTGTGAGTTAAAGATGAAGGGAAAAAACAAGAAAATCATTTGGTTTTCATGTAAAAGAACATGTAGTTTGGACTGATGCCAGAGTCATTGTTTTTCTATATACCAAATGTTGTGAGACCTTATACCCATTTGGCAATCAACTGACACTGGCCAGCAATGATAAGACTGCCATAACGGCGAGAAAAGCTACGCGTAACAGACGCTCAGGAACAAAATAATAAAAGCGTACTTCACTCTGCTGGCTTTGAGATTTAGTTCTGACTGAGCAGACCCACTGTTCTAACAGTATTCATGGAATGTCATGTTAAAAAAGTTGTCCTAATGATTAAGTTTATATTTATTGTTTTTATTTGTGTTTAACATAACTTTACAGAAAGCATGTGTTACAACTTAGTGTCATGGCATTTGAAATACATGCGTGTTTATCAGGCAGGGAAGGTCTAATAACAGCTGACTGAGCTCCAATTGGCCAATCAGAGCTCTGCATTGAGCTTAATTACATTTTTAGGTGGCACACATCTCGCACATCATTAAAGTGAGAGCCACCCTTACATTAAATTTAGCGCAACATGGAAACTGTAAATGGAAATATGGAAATTGTAAAATAGGTATATTGCATTGTAAGATAGGTGCACAATAAAATAATGAAAAGTACACGTAAGGAAACAGAATCATTGGTCAATTTAATCATATTTTTTCCTTAAAATATTTAGCCATTATCTATATCACTTATCCGTTAAGGGTCGTGGGGGGACTGGAGCCTATCCCAGCTGTCACTGGGTGAGAGGCAGGGTACACCCTGTACGGATTGCCAGTCCATCACAGAGCTGACATATAGAGACAAACAACCATTCACCTATGGGCAATTTAGAGTCACCAACTAACCCTAACATGCATGTATTTGGACTGTGAGAGGAAGCCAGAGTACCTGGAGAAAACACACGCAGGCACAGGGAGAACATGCTCCACACAGAAAAGCCCCGGGCTCGAACCTTCTTGCTGTGAGGTGACAGTGCTAACCACTGCACCACTGTGCTGCCACTTCCTTCACTTAGATTTTATTAAATCATTATTTAAATACAATTAGAAATTAATCAATTATGGTGGTGCACTGGTTAGCACTGTCGCCTCACAGCAAAAAAGTTTTAACATAACCTTCGTAACTGAGGACATAATTTCCTGTCTTTTGTCTCAATGTGCATATTCAGAAATTGTATTCCTGTATTACACCTGTGTTTAAATTGTGTTGTGCAGATAGTGTAATTAAGCAATATTAACCAAGAGGGTGTGCTTTAAATTATTGGACTTGGAGTCTCTGCATATACATTGATCAAGATTTCAGATGTGCTTTGGTGAAAAAAAAATTAGAACACCTCAGCAGAAAATTGGTATGCTTAACAGTATTTGCCCTATCCCATTTAAAAAGATGACAAAATCCCAAAGTCAAAGAAGAGAAATGAGGAGAAAGGAGTTCACACACACACACACACACTTCCTCTCCATTTCCATCGCTTAACCTGTCTTTCTGTCTCCTTCCATCTCTCTGTCTTTCCTTATATTTTCTTGCTGGAGGCAGTTGGTGGTGAGGGTCACTTGCCAAGAGTTTCAGCCATTGTTGCGTTTACAAGACGAGGTAAAATATCAAAATGTTCTAAGAGGAACATCAGCACAATACAGTGGTGACCATTCAGCAGTATTGTACAGAGTATTATTAGATGGTAATGTGTAATTGGTAATGGTTGTGTAATTTTGGATTTCTCCTCATTTAACAACAGTTAAAGTTGAGTTAAACAAGACTGAAAAACACCAGACAGCAGGAATGGAAGGGTTTGGAATGGAAGCAAAAAAACTGGTACAGTACAATACTTTTGAAAAGTCATCACAGATTAGATTGTTTAGATATATGGAAATATTAATGGTCTGAGTACAGAACCATGGGGTACACCCTTAAATACCAACCCACTCTCACACCAGTTTGTGAAATGGTCACAAAATATAATCTGTTGATTTCATGTACATGGACTCAAATTTGCAAATGTATGTATTTCAGTTGGAAATGCTTTTTTTGATTGAACGGCTACATTCATTATCAGAGGAAGAGTTGCAAGGAGGCAGGTTGGGGTGGATAGTGAGTGTATAAAGTGCACTATTGTTACACAAAAGATTGGAGTTTGCATCCAGAGGCCTGTAGTTAGGCTAAAGCAAAAGAAATGCTATGGTTAAGGTTGGTAAAAGATGGTGTTTTTAACTATCAGTTAACTTTAAATCAACATGTTGTGTCTGAAGTCACTGTGAAGTTTTTCTATATTAAACCAGACCATGAGCTTTCGCTAACCTTAACCAAGGGTTGTGTGTGCCTAAACATAACCATAAAGAAGTGTAATATTGCTGTAGTCACTACAAGTTGATATTTTACTGTAACGTCAAAAAAGGACAATTCCTGTCCATGTAGGTTAAATGAAATAAAAATGCGTTAAATGATGTGACCTTTTGATGAACTACTGGCTGTCACAAAAAATGTTAAACTCATGTTCATGTATACTAGGGGTGTAACGATTTGGTTCAATACTAGATACAGGGCTCATGATACATCTAAGGATATATTAAATAAAGAAAAAATGAAAACAAACTGAGATCTTATAGTTCTCATTTATTCCCTCTCAGTGTAAACTGCAAAAATATAATCTTATTTCAAATTTCTTAGTGCCACAAAACCCAGTTTCTTACAGTGTTTTCCATATTATAAACTAAATTCCAGTTTAAATTTTAAAATAAAATCTCTTATTCTGCAGACTAAAGTGCAAAAGAAAGAATACCGTATTGGCTCTAATATAAGGTAATATTTTTTTCCCATGAAACTAAGGTTTAAAAATGGAGCTTGTCTAATATTTTAGGACTATACAATTATGTTTCCATTCATTACAAAAGATATTCTTTTTGAATGGAGCAAGGACAGGTGTAACTCCGGTCCTTTAGAGTGTTACGTTGATGGTTGTTTGTACCTTATTATGTTGCTAGGCTTGAGTGTTGTCAGTCCGTGTATAGTGAGTTTTTCATAGTTAATCAGCCTTAAAAGTGTTTGGTTAGTTCAGTTTAACCTGGAGGAGTTTCTGAAGCTTCTGTCACATGTTCTGCTACCACAGAGGAAATAAATTCAAGACGAGTGAAAACAAGGTCTTATTCTTACATCTTTACTGCAGAATTGAAATGCGAGGTAACTCTGTCAAACAGCTTAGAATTACAGCTATCAAAGATGATGAGTTCAGAGGAATATTAACTGTCAGAGAAAATAATTATGTAAGAGGAATAAGAGTGAGAGAAGGATACACAGTCATTGTCAGAGGTGGTGGGAAGATGAGAAAATTGCAGTTTAAATTTATTCACTTCAAGTCTTGTTTTAGCAGTGTCATTTTGTATGGTGCATTTTTTCGTCACAATGCGTATATTTATGTTTTCTGAATAGTGATGTATCGTGCCACAGTGCATCGTGACAATTCTAATGTGCACAGTATCAGTATATTACATTTCAAAACTATTTCTGACCTGCTGTGAGACTGGGTTGTTAATACTAGGAGAAAGATGAATCAGATAAAAATTGATATGTAGCCTATTTATTCTATTACACAAACAGGATAGATAATGATAAGTACTGCATGCTTGGAAAGAAAATCAAGTTTTTCCTTCCATCTGTCATAGAAAAGATAAGTATTTGTGCAGTAATTTAGCTTGCTGGTTTGAAAGCTTTGGGGATGAGTAAACATCTGATCATGAATGCCTTAGAAAGGTGTGTGTTTGGCTTTTTCTTCTGGTATTTTTGCACATACATTGAATCATAAGATAATTTCATTTCTTTCTCTTTTTTTTTTTTTTTTTTTTTTTTTGAGACATTTCTCAAATTGATCTATACAAAAACACCAAAGCCTGTCCATGCCAAGCAAGGTCAGCTTGCTCCAATCAAATGCACCATTCATCACAGAAAACCATTTGCAATGACAAACACATCATCTCAATGGCCAGCATCATGAGGAGTGAGAGGAAGGTTGATAGGAAAAGTGGGGGAAAACAGGGAGGAAGAAAGGAAAGCAAGAGAGATAATCACCTTTTCCACCTATATATTCCTCTGAGAAAAGTGAGGAAAAAGGCGGGAGGCTGAGGAGAGATGGTATACCTTGAAAAATCACATAGATTGCTGAAATATTAAAATGTGACATTCCTCAGCCAGATTTACAGTGGCATCATTGTGTGTGAAGAGGTGGCATGGTGATGATGACATTCAGCATGAAAACACACTTCCTGTCCACACTCACTGTCGATTTGAATGAGAGGCAGGCTGAGAGGAGGGCTGCTGTCTGCTCCACACTTTTCCACACATTTTCATGTAAATTAAAAGCTGCCTAGCACCACCTCCGAAAGGCATAAGTGTAATTGGAGTTCTTCAGGTACATGACTGTATGAGGCTGCATGCGCATGTGTGATTAAGTTAGAGATAGACAGGGAGCAACTGACTCGAGGAAATGCTGTTAAGCAAATTAACATGCTGATAATTCATAGATGTGATTGATTGATTTGATTGATTCATAGATTTTCAAATTAAAAGGCTGCATCAGATTTATGAGTGTGCTGCTCTCTCATCTTTAGAGTTTCAGCCAATCAAGCTTTATCTGAAAAGAGTGCTCACTTGACATCCTTTCCAATTTATTGATGTGTTTTTCTTCATTAGTGTGAAAAAGTTTGCGTCAGTTACCTCAGTGGACATGAGGATAAAAACACACTCCTCTGTTCTTTCATCTTTGAAATGACTCACTCATTTCCACATCGCAGCCTTATTTTGTAACTTCCTCATGATAAGGATGTAAAAATCTTGTCAGCGACTCAGTAGCTCCTCCAGGAATTTGCAGTCTTGGTAACAAGAGTTTGCAGTTTTTTTGCAAATTCTCAGGTTTTCCACAAAAATGGTCATACTAGAATAATTTCCAGTTTCACCACTCTTTGCATTTTTCCACATAAAAAAGAAAATCCAATTTAGAACCACTTTTATGAGCCCAATAAAAAATATTATGTTTAATCTCTACAAATCAAATACCTTTCAACTATGATGCAAAGAACTGTCCTTCTAAGAAGATGTCTTCACAGGCAGCCAGCACTTGTCTCCAGGCAATATGCTGGAGGAGCTCTTTCACTTGACTGTGGCTTCATGGTTACCAGAACTGAACCATCTCTAATTTGATACATTAAAATAAACCATTTGGTGTATGGATAGATAGATAGATAGATAGATAGATAGATAGATAGACGGTGGTTGGAATTCTGTCAAAAGTTTCAGCCTTTCATTGAGAATAGATAACTGTGCTTTTTTGACCCAGTTTCTTCTGGTTTTGGGAAACTGATGTCCTGTAACAAAAATACTTGTGAGAGTGTGACACAGGAACACAAACAAAGAAGAGAGTACAGACAGATGATCTTCAAAGTGCTTGGCTGTTTTTGGGTCACAGTGAGCTTATTCCAAACAATCCACCCACAGTCTTCATGATTCTGGTCTCTTGAGTCTCCTCAGGAATACAGCAGAGTCAGAGGCCTGGCAGGGATCAGGTGCTGCTCTTTGTTTCATCAGACCAGTCTTCCTTCATCTCCATATCAGTGCTTGATACTACTGGATATACATCCATATTTTGGTGCAGGCTGACAGGAATGAGCTCATATGTTTTTTTTAACAAGGATAGTCAATACCATAATCTCACCTAAGATTCTGTTTTAGTACACATTGAAGCAAATTACAGATTGAACCACTTGCATCAACAGCTTGGGGGAGATGTTTGTGCAAACAATACAAATTCTCTCAGATGCTTCTTCCATTAAGATTTGATCATAACTATTTAAAACTTTACACCGCAGCATATCCACAAACTCACTTACTGAGCACTTTATCATTTATCCCATATTAATACTGGGAAGGGCTTACCTTTGCTCTTGAAACAGCCTAATGGATGGCATGGCATGGATTCCATAAGATGTTGGAAACATTCCTTTGAGATTCTGCTCCGTGTTTTTCTTGATTACATCACATCATTTCTGCAGATTTGTCAGCTGCACATTCATGCTGCTAATCTCCTGTTCTACCACATTTTAAAGGTGCTCTATTGGATTCAGATCTGGTACCTGGGGCGGCCACTGATGTTCATTGAACTCATTGTACTGTTCATGAAACCAGTTTGAGAACTTTTGCTCTGTGACATGATGCCAGTATCATGTTGGAAGTAGATATGAAACATGGCCATGAAGGGATGGATGTGGTCAGAAACAATACTCATATAGGCTGCACGAGACTGACTGTTGTGTGTGAAAATCCCAGGAGATCACCATTTTCAGAAATACTGATACCGTCTGATACCAACAGGCATGCCACGATCAAAGTCACTGATGTCACTTTTTTTTTTCCTTCTGATGTTTAATGTGAACATTAACTGAATCTCCTGGCCAGTATCTGCAGGATTTTATGCATTGCACTGCTGCCACATGTTTGGCTGATGGGATAACTGCATTAATAAGCAGCTGCACAGGTATTCCTGATAAAGTGCTGGTGAGACTATATGATCACTTAGTTGCAAGTGGAGCTTGCCCTTGCTTGAGTGATGTGTCTCTAAATCACAAGGAAGACATTGAATAGCTAGAATTTTATTTAGAAACTTTTACTGATATTTTTCGTTGGCTCCTTCAACCAGAGCCAGACAGTGCATTCATCAGGCTGTCAGTGCATAAGAAGTGTGTCTGGTAATTTGGGATGATAAAAACACTTTTCCATTTCAAATTCTGTTCAGTGCATCTTAAAAAGATAATAGTTTTGCTGTTTTACAAGTAGTTTCGAAAGCCTGTTCTTTCTTGTTTATTTTCTGGTTCATATTGTTTAGCTCCCTAGGAATAAAAGCTCCAGGTATTTGCATGCATATGGCATATGCTTTAGGGAGATAACATGACGCTTGTACCATTCAAAGCTTACTGGTATATGGAATATCACCAATGTGATAATTTCTTGCACCATTACTATCACTTTGCCATGAGCCTAATGCTAAACATTAACCAAGCCTACTAGATTGTATTATGAAATCAATAATTGTCTTGCACAAGGTAGAGGCAACAGGCATCTAGAACAAAACTGATCATTTAACTTGAGAGTAAGTCAATATGGATGTTTGAAACATTCTGATAAATGATATTAACAGAAGCATGACCCTACGGTACCTGAATGCCTTCATCAGGCATAAGCCAATGAATCATTAAAGTGTGTGTGTGTGTGTTTCATGTTGTTGGCAATCCATCCACAGTATATTGGTATCCACTGGTATTGATCACCTCCCAGCAATCCACCAATACCAGTGAGAAAAATCAAATGTTGCACTTAAATGGGGCAGTTGCAGCTGGTCACAAGGGAATTTGATACATGACACATGTGCTGCAGGGAAGTCAGATAATGTACTTTAGATGTATGTTTGTGCTGATTTAGTCCCCCCCACCCCCGAGCTGACGTACTCACCTTTGTTCTGACTGAGTGACCATGTGCATAACTGTAGCTGTGTCCCATTTTCACACTGTAAGTATTCTAATACTGCCAATACTACAAAGTCTGAAATAATCCTTACTGTCTTTTTTGTTAGTTAACAAAAAATTATGTATGTTACACTCAGAACATAACAGTTTTTATAATCAAAAACAGCACCATCACCATCAGGGGAATACCCGGTTAGTTGTCCCTGGTCCTGGGTCAGTGGTGGGCTCTAACCTTTAAATCTGCTGGAATAATTTGTCAGAAATACATATTTGTGAAAACTTCATACAGTATTTGTATATAAATCATATACACTGCTCAAAAAAAATAAAGGGAACACTAAAATAACACATCCTAGATCTCCAATGAATGAAATATGCCAGTTGAAATCTTTCTTCATTACATGGTGGAATATTGTTGAGAACAAATAACATAAAAAATGATCAATGTAAATCAAAATTATTATTATTCCATGGAGGTCTGGTTGGAATCATACTCAAAAAGTGAAGAAACTCCATTGGGCTGATCCAACTTTAGTGGAAATTCCTCAGACAAGTCAAAATGAGGCTCAGTGGCGTGTGTGGCCTCCATTTGCCTGTATGACCTCCCTGGCCCGGGGCATGCTCCTGGCCAGTGGGTGTTCTCTGAGGGATCTCCTCCCAGACCTGGATTAGCGTCAGTCAACCCTGGACGGTCTGGTGGTGCAGCGTGGCGTTGGTGGATGGAGCGAGACGCGTGCCCAGATGTGCTCGATTGGATTCAGGTCTGGGGGAACAAAGGCGAGCAGTCCGCGCATCAATGCCTTCATCATGTAGGAACTGCTGACACTGCAGCCACATGGGGCTAACATTGTCATGCATCAGAAGAACAGGAGCCCACTGCACCAGCATATGAATGCTCACAATGGGTCTGGATCTCATCCCAGTACCTAATTGCAGTCCAGGAATACCTCTGTTAGCACATGGAAACTGTCTGCTGACCCTCAAAATGCCTCCCCACACCATTACTGACCCACCGCCAAACCGGTCATGCTGGAGGATGTTGCAGGCAACAGAACATTCTCCACAGCATCTCAGACTCTGTCACGTCTGTCACATGTGCTCTGTGTGAACCTGCTCTCATCTTTGAAGAGCACAGGCGCCAATATGAATCTGCCAATCTTGATGTTCTCTGGCAAATGCCGCGCCCTGCGGTCTGTAAGCACAAGCCCCACTTGTGGACGTCGGGCCCTCATACCACCCTCATGGAGTCTGTTTCTGACAGTTTGAGCAGAAACATGCAAATTAGTGGCCTGCTGGAGGTCATTTTGCAGGGCTCTGGCAGTGCTCCTCCTGTTCCTCCTTGCACAAAGGAGGAGGTAGCGGTCCTGCTGCTGGGTTGTTGCCCTCCTACGGCCCCCTCCACGTCTCCTGGTGTACTGACCTGTCTCCTGGTATCTCCTCCATGCTCTGGACACTGTGCTGACAGACACAGCAAACCTTCTTGCCACAGCTCGCATTGATGTGCCATCCTGGATGAGCTGCACTACCTGAGCAACTTCTGTGGGTTGTAGACATCGCCTCATGCTACCTCTAGGGTTGAGAGCACTGACAAAATGCAAAAGTGACCAAAACATCAGCCAGAAAGGATGAGAACAGAGAAATGGTCTGTGGTCACCAACTGCAGAACCACTCCTTTATAGGGGTTGTCTTGCTAATTGCCTCTCATTTCCACCTGCTGTCTGTTCCATTTGCACAACAGCAGTTGAAATTGATTCACAATCAGTGTTGCTTCCTAACTGGACAGGTTGATTTCACAGAAGTGCAATTGACTTGGAGTTACATTGTGTTGTTTAAGTGTTCCCTTTATTTTTTTGAGCAGTGTATAATGTTGCACTGATTTCTTTAAAATTTTATTTTGTGCTGCAATACCTTAGATGGTATTTATACATGTGTATAACTTTCTTCTATTTATAAGCTGTTTTAAAATTCATAAATATTGTTTGTGCAATTCTTATTTCTATTTACAGATTTAGTCTATTTTGATAAAAAAAAAATTAATTTATAAAGCAAAAGCCTATTGTATTTCTATTTCAGTTCAATATCAGTTTTTCCTTAATTATTGTCTGTTGCTGTTTATTGTTAGTATTTAAAATAAAGAAAAGCATAAAGATAACGCAATGCAGTTTCTGTAAGAGTATAAATGTGGATGGGGAAATTGGCAGTAATGCAAAGGGGCACCAGCTAAAATCTTGCCCATGGCGCTAAAATGGCTAGGGCCGGCTCTGCCAATAAGTGACATCTTTAGGTCACTGCTAGCTACAAACAAATCCCAGTGCTTGATCACCCTCCCTATTCACCAGATCTAGCACGGTGTGACTTTTTCCTTTTTCCTAAGATCAAATCTGTGCTCAAAGGAACATGTTCTGAGTCGGTGTCAGAAGTTAAGAAAAGAACGACAGAGGTTCTGAGACAACTGTCCAAAGAAGACCTACTGCACTGCTTTGATCAGTGAATGATTGATGCAGAAGGGGAGTATGTTGAAGGAGGAAGAAAAAAATGTTTATGTTCAATAAAATTGTATTGCAGCATTAGTCTCATTATTTAATAGTCATACCTTGTATACACATGTAGTGGAATGAGGAGGAAACAAGCAATTTATGCAAAATATTCATTCTTATTTTAACAAACATCAAGTTCATTTTCATATAAGCATTTAATCCAACAACCAAATGATTGTGTCTGTGTGTGATTTTGTGGGGAATTGTTTCCAGTTCCCAATCCCAGTGTGTCTCTTTTTGCAAAAGCACATTGATGACTATTCTGTGTAGAACCTCAGGAAGCAGTTGCTGGTGGTTATGAAACAGAGGTGGATGTTACCTTTCCAGCACTTGACTATACAAGACCATTTAGTCCTCTTCACCCTCCCGACACACAGACACACCCACACACACATCGTCACCTACACACGTACATATGCACACACACACAGACGTCACTTGACTGGCTGACCCTAAACCCCTGATCTCCTAACTCGTTCAAACCTGATTCTGGGGTCCTCTTCTTATTTCTTTTAAATATAGGGTGCATGGTCGGACCAAGCCAGTCATAATTACACCCAATCATTCAGTGTTTCGAACTTGCAGCGATAGTGGTTTTAATCCTGGTCCTGGGGACCCCCTATCCCTGCTCCAACACATCTGATTCATATGATCTGCTGCAGGTGCTTCATAACGAGCTGATCATTTGAATCAAGTGTGGAGGAGTAGGGAGGCAGAGTTGAGAACCACCACGGCATGACTGCCCAAAACAAAGTGGCTCCACCAAAGATGCTGTCTTGAGTGCCAGACAAACAACACTGTTTTAGCAAGTAGATGAAGTAGCTGTGTCTTTAAACACCTAAAAAATACTACACTGGTGTGAACAAAGCTGTTGTTCGCTTTAATGTTTGTTCTCATTCCAATGTATAAGAAAATACTGACAATTAAACTAAACTTTCTATTTGTGTTTATGGTTGAATCGATTTTATTAGATTGGAGTATGAGATTCGCATTACGCGCATTCTTTAAAATCCCATGTCGATGCTGGTGAGAGAAAAAATAAACCCATTCTGGTAACGAAGTATGCAAGCTATTCCTTATTTTTAAACATGACTGTGCAAAATCTTAGCCCGATAAAGACTCTGTCGGAGTTTGTGCGCAGGAGAGCATGGAAACTTTCTGCGCGTAAGCAGCAACCAAATTATCGCTAATAAACTCTAAACTGTATTGTCCCGGCTCATGGTATCGGGTGTCACGGTTCGGGTGCAACAGTCATACGGCCGAATACCTCTGAGTGAGTAGCACAATTGGGCAAAAAATCGCCCAGTATCTGTGGCTCCAGACCGCCAACAACGTTATCGGGTTGGGAGGGGGGTGCGCCGCGCATGCGCCGGCAGACAATTAACGCCAGAGTGCCGGGCTGCACGGGTCCTGGCTCAAAATCCTGGCTGGTCGCCAGCCCATCCCAGACGCCCCACCTGTAGTGGGGAAAATATGACCAAAGGAAATACTTATGCCAGTCCACCCCGTGTGAGTAGCCTATTAAAAAGAAAAAAAAGCTTCTAGTCTCGCTTCAATCCAGGTGGCGGTACGAACCTAAAGCTGCCAGCAACCACATGAGTCTACAGAAGAAGAAGGTTGTAAAACAGGGTTGAGTTTTAATAATTCCCCTATCGCTTTTTCAACCAATTTTCCTGATGAGAAGCGCTGCACTTTGCGAGCCAGGAGAAGACAACCGCGCCTACCAGAGAATCCGAATTATCTTCATATACTAAATGTGACGCCATTGATACGGCGACGTGAGGCCATGAAAGCAGCTAAGGTGGACACCTTGCTGCCTTAATGTATAATATCAGGAAGTTAAAGTCATCACTCGTCTGAAAATACTTGATGAAAGCAGATAATACCCTGCTTAGTGTTTCTCTGGTTGGTAGTTGTTTGAACTGTGTAAATAATGAAGCAAATATATGGCGTTTTGTCAGGTATTTATTTCACAGGCATAGTAAACTAGATTTAAAAGAACAGGAGGCATTATAATGTCAGTTAAGTTTGAAACTGTATAATTTGTAGTTCATGTAATACTGAATACCGCCATTAAAGAATGCTTTCTCTCAATTTTACAGAGAGCAGCCACCAGATCCACTGTGTTCCTTGCCGCGTGGCAACCACCTACCAATTTGAAGTCCCTCACATCTTAAAGTTCTGTGTACAATGTCATGAGATATATAATGATAATTAATCCTCCGAAAACCTTCTTCTCTCCACTCTATTTTCCAAGTCCACATGTGAAATGTAAAGACTGTGACCATCTATAATTGTGTTATCTTGAACTCTGTACATTATAAACTGATCATTATGGCGGGCCAAGGCTTACCCCTGTACTTATGAGAGAATTGCTCCATGCACTTGCAAGAGCATGGTTCTGTCACACATCTAAGCAAACTTATATCAAAACCTCACAGAAGGATAATATCCGCGCTACATCTGCAACAACAACAATCAACTTTCTACTGAGACAGACTATTTTAAACACATTAGTACATTTGAAAAAATCACAGCCTGTCGAATGCATGCTTGGGGATTGTTCATACAAAACAAATCTTTATGGTGCTTTCAGAACTCACAAATGGAGTAGAAAAACATACCCCCACACAATCCACGATTTTAAGCCTGGAGAAGGATGGACCTGTTGGTAGTTCTACTGTTAGAAAGTCATTTGAAAGCAGCACTGATTGAGAAATCAGATGATGACATACATCCAGCAACTTCTGCTGAAGAATCAACAATCGGCACAAGTTATAGAATTAAAGCAGCCTCAGTCCTTGGTTAGAACACTTTTCTGGTGCCAAGTGTGCCGTGAAATGAACTGCTTGATGAGTTGCAATATTTAACAGACTGCTTCTGTGCCGTGTCACCCAGAGGACTCTTTTGACTCCTACAGCAGTTGCGAGTTGATGAATTTGTTGTGAAGGAGTTAGCTACTGTACTTTGTAATTTAATCCTATCTGCTGCAATAGGAAAGCACGCCCACTGTCAACTGTTGCTTGGAAACGGAAGGCATACTACAGAGAAAAACTTCAATGTTGTGAACCTATTGAATATAAGCGAGGAACGTAAGAATAATAAGACTTTGTATGTACTTTTACTTCCAAATCCCAGCAAATTCTTTTAAACTGTGAAACAATACTAACATACAGGCATTGAAGGAAATGAAGGTCCAGTGAGAGTGATAAACAGGTATACAGATCCTCGGGGATAGATACTTGTAAAAGAAATGCTATTCTCAAAAAGAATGTGCACTTTCGATTTGTATGTTGACGATCTTTGAAATTTGCAGTAATCCCTTTGGTACGTCGCGTAAAAACACAAAAATTTTTGAAATAGGACAATTGTTTTGTTTTTTTTCCTGACGTTTTTTGCCATATTTGTAATTTATTTTAGTCACCGAGTATTTAGTTTGACTGTTCAGTTTAGTGTGTTCACCTGAAAAATGCAGATATTTTTGATTGCTGTTTGTATTTGAGAAAAAACTGTTATATGAGAACCATTGTTCTACAGTAGGATTCATGTTAAATATTTTGAAAAATGTAGTGATTAAAAAATGTCTATTCAACAATAAATAATATGTTAAAAGAATGTGTCTGAGTATGAAATCTAAAATGTATGTGTTATACTTTTTTAAATTCAGTTCTAAAATATTAAAATTATGATGACTTAAATTTTATTTGAGATAACTTTTAAAAAAGTTTGTCTTCTACATTCAAAAGCTGTTTTGCATGAAGTTAAATATTCAGGTTCAATGAACTGATTATTTACATTAAGCAATGAAACCAATTTAGTTTATTTTAATTTAGGAAAACTTGAAATAATTGCTTGTTTTCCACCTTCAGAACAGTTTTACAGAGGCTGCATTATTTTAGTCTGGAAGAATTAATTGTTTACTAGTCACCATATAATATTAGGTGTGACAGATTACTTATTTTTAAGTTGAGCCAATGTTTAATTTTTTCTAGTACTTCACATGCACATGGGCATTATTTAAGAACTTATTTCAATTTAAACATGAAAAATAAATATTTATTAAAATACTGCTGGCACGCATCCCATGCACTTTTGGTCTTTAAACCTGGCAGAACAATTTGTTAATAAATTTTAAGGTTTAAAGGATTGCTCCAATTTCAAATGAAATGCCAAACCCTCTTCTATTCCTCATATTTAGTAGAGGGAGACATGCCCAGACATTATATTTTAAAAATTTTTAAAAAAAGCTCAGAATATAAACCAAACGGGTTAGTTGCTTGAGGCACCATAATAGAAAGAAGAAGGAGGAGCTTTTACAGTTGTTCATAGCCTTCCAACATATTTAACACAACCATAATGTGCTGGTTTAGTTAATGGCAAATTGTTGTTAAGAAGCCAAACTTATGTAATCTAACTGGATAGTTTTACCATCTATTATTTACAAATTCCTGTAAATCAATATGTAAAAAACAGCCTCTTTGACATTTTAGATTTATTTTTCAGTGAGATATTGAGTTTATAGCATTGTAGTATTACTGTTGCTGCTCTAGAAACATTATTTAGTTGTATTTAGTATGGTCATTGTTATTTAGTAATGAAAAGAACCAGTAACAGAAGGAGCTCATCGATAAGGGTCTGATAGCTAGATAGATAAAACTTAATGACACCCATCCCTACAGGCTGTTAGAGGCTTTGCCCTGACTCTTCAATGGTAAATCACTGCTTCAACCACTACCTATAGGTCAAGGAGGGATTTCAGATTATTCTTTTTATTGTGCATAGGGATCAGTGTCAAAATGTGAATGATTACTTTATTTTCTCCCAGACAGTGCAACTTAAATCATCATTCTTGTATTTTAATACTCAAAATTAAACAAAATATAAGTTTATGGCCTTATTTATTACCAAAGTATTATTTGTAATATAGTTATATATATATATATATATATATGTGTGTGTGTGTGTGTGTGTGTGTGTGTGTGTGTGTGTGTGTACTGAAAGTTTTTTAGACTGGAACATCCCTTGGTAGTTATTGTTATTGTTATTAACTTTTAAAAAAATTTAATTTACTGTTGTTTATGTTGTTTTGTTATTGTTGTAAGTTCAACTAGGTTGGTATGCCGTGGTCTGATTTTGAATCTGTTGGCAAATGCCTGATCGCCCATGAGTGTCTAATAGATAACCCAACTGACTGTCTAGGTGGTTCAGACAAGAATAGGTTCAGATGGAATATCAAAATCTTCTGAAGACAAGACTCCAGCTTTGACTAATAGGATCCAGTGAAAGATTGTCTGTGAACAGTGAATCAGCAGAGTGAACAGAGTGATAGGGCTTGGATAAGTTTACATGACGCCATTACACTTTCTTCCTTCTATCTGGTGTGTATACTTAATAGTTCCTCTCTGACATGCAGTTTGTAACTGTAAACACCAGGGTTTCAGTTTTGCTATTAAAAAAAATCCTTGTTTGTTTTGTGTACAACTAAGCTTTTTATGAGCAGTGGCACAAGCACTAGTGGACCCTTTAAATGTTTCTCCAAATACCTAGGGTAGTCAAGAAGGAAATCAAAGAGGAAGGCTGCATAGTAGCGAGTACACATCACTGTCAATAAGAACTTAGACCAGCCTTACTCTTTGGCAGGAGACCCACACAATCAAGTAACATATATTCAAATGGCCTCTTAACCAAGAGAGTGAGCTGGCTTGATCTTTTGGTTGTGGTTTTTCAAACTAGAAGTTAACACTTCACTTGATAACACTTTGTATTGAGGTGCCATGACAAATAAGATAGTTATTCTTAATTTGAACAAACATAAGTAATCATAACACTCAAAAAGAATGAATTAATTACTGTCACTATTGCATGATGGGGAAAAAAGTGGTACTCTCTTTAATCATTTATTGCAAATGGCCTGAGTCAAGATTTTAGGCTTTCTCTAATACCATATCCCAGTGCGCCCTGTGCTACTACTCTGAAGAATTTGGACAAATAATACAATTATATATCTGACTAAATGATCTGTAACCTTATCCTTGTTTCTATGCTAATCTGCAACACAAAGTGTAACATTTTATTCATAAAGTATAAATTTTATCCTGGTGGGTAGTTTTTGAGTGTAAGTAGATGCTTGTAGTTATTAATTTTCATTTTTGCATTGCTGTACGCTGTCTTTTGGATGATGTAGGTGTGTAGACCCTTTAAGAGTGATTCGACTTCAGTTGCTCATCTCCAGCCAAGGTTCCACCTCCTGCATGCCAGATTGCCTACTGACCACAGTGTAGATACACTGCCTGGCCAAAAAAAAAAGTTGCCACCAAAAAAAAAGGTCACACACTGTAATATTTCGTTGGTCCACCTTTAGCTTTGATTACGGCACGCATTCGCTGTGGCATTGTTTCGATAAGCTTTTGCAATGTCACAAGATTTATTTCTGTCCAGTGTTGCATTAATTTTTCACCAAGATCTTGTATTGATGATGGGAGAGTCGGACCACTGCGCAAGGTCTTCTCCAGCACATCCCAAAGATTCTCAATGGGGTTATGGTCTGGACTCTGTGGTGGCCAATCCATGTGTGAAAATGATGTCTCATGCTCCCTGAACCACTCTTTCACAATTTGAGCCAGATGAATCCTGGCATTGTCATCTTGGAATATGCCTGTGCCATCAGGGAAGAAAAAAATCCATTGATGGAATAACCTGGTCATTCAGTATATTCAGGTAGTCAGCTGACCTCATTCTTTGGGAACATAATGTTGCTGAACCTAGACCTGACCAACTGTAGCAACCCCAGATCATAGCACTGCCCCCGCAGGGTGCATCACTTCATCTGCCTCTCTTCTTACCCTGATGTGCCCATCACTCTGGAACAGGGTAAATCTGGACTCATCAGACCACATGATCTTCTTCCATTGCTCCAGAGTCCAATCTTCATGCTCCCTAGCAAATTGGAGCCTTTTTTTCTGATTAGCCTCACTGATTACTGGTTTTCTTAAGGCTATACAGCTGTTCAGTCCCAATCCCTTGAGTTCCCTTCACATTGTTACTTTCACTATTAAACATAGCCCTGAGTTCTACTGTTGTTTTTCTACGATTTGATTTCACCAAATGTTTAAATGATCGCCAGTCACGATCAACTAGGATTTCTTTCCGACCACATTTCTTCCTCGAAGACGATGGTTCCCCACTATCCTTCCAGTTTTTAATAATGTGTTGGACAGTTCTTAACCCAATTTTAGTAGTTTTTGCAATCTCCTTAGATGTTTTCTCTGCTTGATGCATGACCCTTCTCAAACAGACTAACATCTTTTCCACGACCACAGGATGTGTCTTTCGACATGGTTGTTTAAGAAATGAGAAGCTACTCATTGCATCAGTTGGGGTTAAATAACTTGTTGCCAGCTGAAAGATAATCGCCCATGCAGTAATTATCCAATAGGTGGCTCTTACCTATTTGCTTAGTTAAATTCAGGTGGTGACTTTTTTTTGGCCAGGCAGTGTATGTGGTACATAAGTCACTAGTAAGGTAGAAAACTGTGCCCCCTATAGCGCCCAGTCAGTGCCCAAGCACCAACTGTCCACAGGTCAAAAAAACATTCCCAAGTTCCTCTCACAGTGGCACAATGCCAGCAAAGCAACACTGAAGGTATGGCAGAGAGAAGCGAGAAAGTGACTGATATATAAGCTGGCAACCATGCTAGGGCTTAAAAAGGGATTGAGGAACAAGTGTGCCAGGAGGGGGCAGGATCAGGAAACTGGCAAAGGGTTCTGAGGGCATCTGGTGAGCAGGTTGTGAATGACAAGGAAAGTTATGGAAAGTTCCACGAAAATGCAGGGGCCCAGGAAACATAGACGTTAAAGGTGAAGAAAGGGAGGTTTTATGTTTGTATGCTATTTTCAAGCATACAATAATTTGATATAAGATATACAAAAACATGCTTGTTTTTTCACTGTAAAGTGTATTTCACTGTAAAGACAAGTCATTCATCCATTTGCATGTTAAACAAGAAATGCTCATATCAGTGCCTGAATCCAGGCAATTAGACACTGATACACAGATCAATCTCATAACCATTGACCACAGACCCACAATATATATTAAGGTTCTAGTTGTATACCTAGCCTCGCATTGTATCTGTATTGTTAATGTGTTACTCCATTTTATGTTGTTTTAAATGACCACAATGACTGAATAGACTCCTGTCTATCAACGCATATAAGTCATCTGCAGTCCACAGTGATAATAGGAAATTGTGTAGATAGTGATTAATCAATCATATATACAGTACTGTGTAACAGTTTTAGGCACCTTAAATGTTTTTACACTTATCCTTCATCGGTACCATCAGGGAGGTGTCAGCAGCAGGACAGAGAGTCCAAACACACAGCATCATAAAGAACTATCCTCAGAGACAAGAAGAACAAGGAGTCCTGCAGTAGATGATCTGACCCCCACAGAGCCCTGATCTCAACATCACTGAGTCAGTCTGGGATTACATGAAGAGACAGAAGACACTGAGACAGCCTGAATCCACAGAGGAACTGAGGCAACCTCTCCAAGATTCTGGAACAAACTATCTAGGTACAGGTGTAATGAGGAGAACTGAAGCTGTTAAAGGCAGTGGGGGAGAGGGTAGGGGGTGTTACAGGAAATACTGATTTAGTTTTTTTCTGCTTGCTGCACTTTGTCAGTTAATTGATGAGTAAAAATTAATCATGGGATTATTTTTGACAGCATCCTCACCTTACTTTTAGTGCCTAAAACTTTTGCACAGTTCTGTAATTTAACAGTAAGCTTTGATGTGTATCAAATTAAAACAATTTGAGGAGCAGACACAGATAGAAAACATGGTGTCAGTGTCTACTGAGAACACTAAGAACACTGTGTCAAGATTATTATAGTGTGTTTTGGTAGAATAAAGAATGTGGTTATCCACACACACGGCTCCTACTGTTATAAAACGGTTCTAAGACTAACTCATTTGCTATGTATTTGGGAACAGATCTCATTTACTGAGTTGTATTTGTTTGGAAGTGTTAAGTGTCAAGGCTATGTGAGCAGCTATGGTGTATATAGCCTGCCGTTTACACATAAATAATGACAAGTCTAAGCCTGCTAATTATGGGATATGTGACCATGCAGGGCAGGCCCAAGACTTTCAGGAGGTAGCCCCAACCATTAACCCTATCCCCATGTTGCCATCGTCATCCCACACACTGCCTTAAAATATTAAGGACTTCTAAGTGAGCTAAGCCCCCTGCAGCCCTGCACAGGTTACAAGGGTGTAGTTCTTTGGTTTGCTCCAGCTCCAGCTGTGCTATAATTAAATTCAGAGGGTTTGAAAAGGATTTCAGAAGATCACGGGGTCATACATATCTGTCCATGCATGGATAATGATATAATGAAAATCATCTAAATTAGAGGTCTTAAGCTATCACAGGACAACAATACTATATAACATACAGTACATACAGTGTAGCCTAGCATAGTAATTTGTGATTTCAACTGTCTTCCATCAATGCTGAATTTTGGATGCCTAAAATGACTTACATTGATTTATAGTTCCCTGACAAGGACCTCCAGTGGCTGTGTGAATTGTTATCTTTCAGGAGCAAAGGTAGTAGTGGGGTGATTCATATGCAGCAAAATCATGAGGAAGAAAGTGGAGGTGGACGTTGACTCTGGAGACTGCTTATTGCATTAAGTCATTTACAGACAATCAATGTTGGTTTCTTAGCACAATGTTTCCCTAACATTGACCCAGAATTTTTAATTACCTAAACCTAACTACATCTTAACTGTATACATGGCAGAGTTTAAAGTTAATAGTGTCATATGAATGCATCTCACAGTATATTAGGTCTACAAAGTTATTATAAGCAATGAGAATGTTATCTTTCATCTTTTATATTGTGAACTGTAGTTTCTGATCAAGTACCCATATAAGCAGAAACATTTAAAACTTTTTTGTTTAAAATTCTCCTAAAGCTTGCATCACTTTGTTGTTATGTACTATACAAATTAACTGGGAGTAAATTCTACAAAAAGGGGGGTACAACCCTGTCTACACTATAAAGGACTATTAGGATGATCTATCTTGTGCAGTATGGAATGAAACCTCCTTGTATGTGTCACCTGGGTGGCTGTAATACACTCTGATTCCTGCTCCTCTATAATCTCCCCTTTGTCCGAGTGAAAGAATGTCCTAATTACAGCCATTTTAAAGGAGCAGGTGACATCTTTTGATGTAATATTACTCTCCAATCCAATTAGCCCAATACTTGTCAACTTCATTCAGCAGTGATGGCCCAGCCACTTACTGGTTCCTTCAAATTCAACAGGATCTGCCTCTACTGAGTAATCAAACCAGTCTCCCTCTTTAAGTTTTATTTAGATGTGAATGAGGTTTTCTGAATGGCTGATATAAGTTTTTCTGCCTAGCGTTTACTCACTGCATACACAGATCACCCACAACGTTAAAACCACTGACAGGTGAAGTGAATAATCTGCTGGGAAACCTTGGGTCTGACATTCATCTGGATGTTACTTTGACACGTACCACAAAAAATTAACATTGTTGAAGACCAAGCACACACCCCATGGTAAACATGCTCTGTGACAGCAGCAGCCTGCCCAAGCAAGACAATGTGCCACACCACAAAAACTGCTCAGAAATGGCTTAAGGAACATAACAAAGAGCCCAAGGCGTCCAAACCCCCTAGATCCTAACCTGACTGAGCATCTGTGAGATGCACCAGAACAGGCCACGTGTTGGAGGCCCCACTGTGCAAATCACAAAAAATCCACTGCCAATATCCCAGTGCCAGACCAGACACCACAGGACACCCTCAGAGATCTTGTGTCCATGTCCCAACGGGTCAGAGCTATTTTAGCAGCACAAGGGGGACCTTCACAATATTATGCAAGTGGTTTTAATGTTGTGGCTGATTGGTGTAGGCCCACATATAGACTGTTGACAAACCCAAAGATAGTGTGACGCAACCAGTATTTCAGAGTTCACTGCATTTCCTCACAGCACAGAATTTTGCTTGGTCGTCAGAGGGAGAGACACTTAGATTCAAGCTAATTTCTCTGTTGAACTTACCATCAAGTACACACGTCTAGCATTTAATGTATCTCATAAATCATTGAAAACTTCTTAAATTCTACCCACCTAATATGTACCCACCATATCAGCCATCATTTTAAAAAGTCATCATTTAGGGGAAAAAAACCCTGATACTCCACATTTGAGCCTCCTGAATGTTCAGTACTAAGATTAGTGATCATCATGAAGTGCAAACTGACATGTTTAGTAGAACTAAACTGCTGGAATAAGGTTGACATGTTTAGTTGTACTAATAGCAGACAGACTGTTAAAAAATAGTAAAGTAGACAGACTGCCTGCAGCAGTACTGGCAGCACATTGGTTTAGTGGACAGCAGTCAAGATCTGCAGTGAATCAAGGATTCCATCTAGTGGCCAAAGGATAACATGCTATTTCAGAAATATTTGTAAGATGATTAAAGCCTCATAAACTCTGGTGTGCCAACCAATGAGGACTTGACATAGGGGCCATCTTAAACATGACCATCATTAATTAAATTCAATTTTATTTTAATTGTTTCAAATCACAACATACATTATCTCAAGGCACTTTACAGAGTAAGGCCAAGACCTTACATTATTAAAGAGAGAAACCCAACAGTTCCCGCCATGAGCAAGCGCTTGGTGACAGTGGAGAGTGTAAAAGGAAGAAACCTCTGACTGAACGGTGCTCAGGGTGGAAGGCCATCTGCCTTGATTGGTTGGGAGAGGGGGAGAGAGAAGAGAGACCAGGGACAGCTGTATATACTGTTGTATTCAAGCACTGTCAGACTGGTTGTTATAACTATAATAATAATAGTGATATTTATAGGTGTAATAATAATGACAATAATAAGAATAATAAGGACAGGGAGAGAGAAGAGGAGAGGACAGAGAGGAGAAGCACAACCTATGAATGAATGCACCCAAGATGTATTGAGGATGCAATGAAATGTGATTGCTCAGACCACATTCCAAGGTCATCTGGGCCACATATGAAACTATGCATTCCATAAAACACAACAAAAAAAAAAAAGGGAGACAATAATGTATTTGATCTTTGCAAACAGAAATGATGTACATAAATAGACATCCAAGAAAGAGTGTGAACCAGCTGCTGGATGGATGGGACCCACCCAGAGCAGTTAACCAAAGAATGACCGGTTATGAAGGATCCTCAGAAGGGAGTGATCCCAATCTATAACTATCTGCTAATAACCTGCCTCTGCACAACATGGAAGCTCCTGTCAGGCATCATAGCAGCTAAGATAAGTAGGCGGTAGTAATACCAGGGGAGCCAAGCACCAAATAGCGGTCGATAGAGCAGTCAGTCAAGACTGCAAGACCAGGCAGATCAATCTGTGCACCGCCTGGATTTACTAAAAGAACGTACGACTAAAGCCACACACATGGATAGTGGAATGCTCGGAAATGTACAACGTCCACAGGACACTAAGATCTTTTATCAAGATCTCAATGGAGTGAACCCCCTGAACCCCCTCAGCCAGATCATCAAAAATAATGGCTACAGAAACCAGTTCCAAAGTGAAGCAACCATGAGTCACCTCCTCTACACAGATGACATCAAGCTGTATGCCAGGAATGAGCAAGATATTGACTCACTAACTTAATCTGACAGATCACCAGGCTCTACAGCAACAACATCGTCATTTGGACTAGATAAGTGCCGTTGGATGGTATCAAAGAGAGGGAAGATGATCAGAAATGAGGGGGTTGAACTACCAGAGGGCAATATTGCAGATACCATGGGATCCTACAGGCAACTAGAAATCATGAGGAGACCACAAGGAGGACAGGCACAGCCAAATACCTACACATAGCAAGACAGGTCCTTAAAAGTCTGCTCAATGGGAAGAACAATGTCCCAGCCACCAACACATATGCCCTGCCAGTCATCAGATACTCTGCTGGTATATCACTATACTGGCCAAAGGAGGAGATAGCAGCCACTGACATCAAGAGAACGCTCCTCACAATCTATGAAGGGTTGTGAGGGTGAGCAGCACCCTGGGACTACACTAAGTGGAATGAGGGAGGCTGAGGACTAGTGACTGTCAGAACCACTGTTCAGGATGAAACAACAAAGATCCAGGAGTACATCAGGAAGATGGCCCCCAGAGATGAACTTCTGAGTGAATACAACAGGCAGCAGAAATGATCGTGGCAGGACAAGCTTGTTTCACTGACAGACAGAAGAAGTGGCTGATATCAAAAAATCCTACCACTGGCTGGAAAAGGCTGGAAAGAACGACAGCACAGAAGCACTAATCATGGCAGTACAAGAACAGGCAGATGCCCCTGAGCCAGTTAGCACAAAATTCAAGTGTAAGATGAAGGAACAGTGTACATGGAAAGCCATAGCCAAGTGGCAGGATCGTCTGTGCTGAGTGTAGTGTCTTAAAAATAAGCTCATATTGTGTATTATAGCATCTCCATTTAATATATAGGTTGTTATAGTGATTAAAGAAAGATATACACTGGGAAACAAACATTAACAGAGCACATGTGGAATTTATACTTATTTTCACTATGTTTTTATTAATATATCAAAAGTTACAACACTGGAAGTTTTAGTATTCCTGTAATCCTGTTTTTTTCCTTTCCTCTATGGGCCTGACCTTAAATTACCTTCTCTCCACTCCACTCATTAATCAAGCATAACATTCAACCACTAAAACATTTTTTTCTGTTCAGGAATGCAAGTAAATAACTATAATTTGACATCTTAATCAAGAAATGATAATGTGCTTTACTATTTTTTCTGTTTTTTGTAAAACAGAAAATTTTAAAATTCATGGATAACAGTAATAATTATATTTTAGCATTAAAAATATCATTTCAGTTAAAGAGCTTCTACATACTGGTGTATTAACCATTACAGAAACATAAAAAATGATTTTGGTAATTACCAGTGCTGTTAATTTAGGGCAGCTGTGGCATAAACTTTACATTGGGTGGTGGTCTATGACTAAATTTCCGTCATGCAACCTCACCTACTCAGAAATATAACATCGGCTTAACAGAAATGTAAGGGAAAAAAACAAAACAAAACAAACAAACAAACAAACAAAAAGCTCATTGTGTCATGTTTCAATGTCTGCATGACTGAATACCACGTGGCACAGGTAGACTGATAGACAGATATGTTTTTGCAGTTCGGGTGAAGTGAGCTTTAAGGGGATGCACGCTAATTATAATGCACATGTATAAACATATTCAACATAAATATGAAGGTGTAACTGTTCGTAATGTACTTCTATGACGTCATTAAAGTTTGTTTCAGCATGTATACATGCTGAAAAAAAATTACTTTATTGTATTTCAAGTATATTCATATTTTCAATAGTATATTGAAAATGTACTTACACAAATTGTACTTTTTGTAAATATATCAAAAGTATACTAACATGCTTTCATGATAACACTTTTAACATACTTTAAAATAATGACACTATATTACACTTTATAGAAATATATTATACAAAAATATACTTTAAGTGAAAGTTATGTGTAATGTGTGTAAGTGTACTTATTTGAAATTTGTTTTTACACATATTTTTGATATATTTTAAAATGTATGCTCAAAATTGTCATTGTAACATACACTGAAAGCATATTTTAAAAGTATACATTTTAATATCAACACTGTAATATTAAGTTTGAGTGCATTTTAAGTTACATTTGAATCTAATTATGTAGTGAAGTTATTTACGCTTGTACTTCAGGACATTCTTTTGGAAAATGTTCAATAGTATTACTACGAAAATGCACTTAAACCCATTTATGCAATTTTGTGCTGTGTGTAAAGTACACAGATAGCAATTATTGCAGTTGTTATGTAATGTTTAATAGGTTTGGCCAAAAAATATGATACATCTTACACACAAAACCACATTAAACAAAACACTAAATATTCACTTCAAAAGTACAGGTGCACAAAAAATGTGAGTGTTCTGCTGAAAAGCAAGTGGTTTAAAGTTGGTGCAGTGCTACAAGTTCACTCACACTGTGTTAACACATCATAGTTGTCACAATTTCATTAGTAATGTTTAATGGATCAAAGCAGGGCTACTGCAAACAAGACCAATTGAAGAGTGTACAGATCAAAAAGTTTAACTGAGCATCTCTACAAATCTTTCCTCTACTCTTGGCAAGCTCTTTTACTAAAATACAGAAGTTGGTGGATGTGGATGAGGCCCCATTATCAGATGTAAAGGCCACCAGGGTCATAACTTCACAGAATGTTCCATCACCTAACTGTACAACTGAATTATTTCTCTTTTTAAGAGTTGTGTTGTTATATGAATGATAAACCACACCGCTACAAATGAAACGGTCATAAAATAAACCTGAATGAACTGTCACTCCTATGAAACTTTCAATAGCCGTCCTCTGCAACACAGATGTGCTACCTTTCTTTGGGCAGCCAAAACCTCTGACATTATGTTGAAACTCCTTTGATTTCTTTCTTAAGCTAGAGGTACTTTGAAGTTTGTCAAATAATGTCTTTATGCCGTCATTAGCATTTGCCATTGTAGTCCCTGCTTTTGCTGAGAGACCCCTCCACCAAAGAAATCTATTCACTATTTGTGTTGGCACATGTGTTGTTCCACTGAAAAACCTAAGCAAAGTCCCATTAAATGATTCAAATGGAAACGTGGATGTTGCCTACAGTGGTCCCCAGTTGCGCACGCTTGCTGCCAAGTGCATTAATAAATGCACATTAAAAGAAGCATTTGCAGCACCATAAAGTTTCTCAAAGTTAAGCACAAACTTTCGCAGAGCTTGTTCTGCCACATCCACATGTCTCACTTTGACGGCATCCTGAAGAAGAGTGTGTATTGCAAAAACTAATAAAAAAAGATCATTCCAATACTTCTTTTTCAGAATCCCATTCAAAACAGGCAATGCATAAAACAACAAAAATGACTCAGATGCTTTCCAGAATTTTCTGTCCTTCACTGATCTTGGTGCCCTTGTGACCTCCACAGGTAGGTTAATGGCCAGCAATTCCATTCCTGGTCTTCATTATGGTGCTTACTGTCTAGCCACAGAGATGTATGTCTGTTTAGTGACACCCAGGCAGACACTGTGTTGGTACTCAGGAATGAATCCAGTGATCATCTTGAAGCGCTCAAGTTCCATCAAAGGGGATGGGCCTTTCACACCCATTACTGGATTAACAGGTGTTGCCAGCATAGCATGCCGAAAATGATCCATCTCTGTCCTTAAAGGTGGTTCTGGGGTTTCTCAGACATAGGGACCACCACCAGTGTGAAGGCAGAAGTCACACCCATATTTGCCATTAAACTGTTTTGTGTTTCTCAGGAGGGGGCGGGCAACTGAATCTGAGGAGCACAGGAGTAAATGAAGTTTGCTTGTATGCTCTACGTTTTCAGAGTCCATCCATTTAATTCCAGTCTGTTCCAGTTCCTTGAACTCTGCCACAAAAGCAGTTAAAAATGTCATCATATTCAGCTTGCTTTTACCAAACCATAAGCATGGTATACATATGTTGGCTTGACGATCTTTTGGTGACAGCTCTATGACTTGACACTGAATTGGCCATATCTGAAAATTATTACTGTTGAAAACTGGAATTCCATCACAATTCCACAGAACTGATATGTCATCAGCCCCTATTTGTCCACTCTGCTTGAGTTTTTTGTGTTCAGCCCCACACTGAATATCTGAAACAATGCCTGGAATTGATTCTCTTCCATTTAAATGTATCCCAGGTTTTTCCATAATGTCCACAATTTGGGTTGATAGACTAAGTACAAGAAAGTAAGACCCAACCCTTAAGTTTCTTTCAATGTCAAATTCAGCATTACAAGAAGAACAATTTTTTGGAGCTGTCTCTCTGGGTCCCATATAGCTTTCACAGTTGATACAATAAAAATGGGGCATGTACTGGCCAAACTGTCCATACGCTTTATGAAAAAGATATGAGGTTGCTGGCACCAAGCCAGGGAAATGTTCATTAAACATTGTAAGAAGATCCTGAAGAGCTACTCCTGTCAAATTGTGCCTTAGTACATATGACATGAGTAAGAGCAGACTCTGTCCTTTTGTGATGGGAGCACCAGGGTATACAGGATCGTCATCATGGTGTTTCTGTAATACAGGACAAGATTGCTCACATTCATACCTAAAACACAATAGGACACATAAGCCAAAATTATAATGACAGTATTGTCCTAATAAGAGAGATGTCTCATACATGTAATGTAAAAGAACAATATACAGATAATCTGTAATTAAATGGTAGTACCTTCAATTGGTTTGAATCTTGATTTCCAGCTTGGCTCCTCTCTTCTGCTCTGTGTTCTTGTCCACTTCCATCATCTTCCTCTCTGTCGTCATGTCCACTTCCTCCATTTCCTCTTGTCCTCTTCCACTTCCACCATTTCCACTTGTCCTCTTCCACTTCCATCATTTCTCCTGTAGCTACGCAAGTGTCCATTTCATCTTCTCACTGTCATCATGTCCACTTCCATCATCTTCCTCTCTGTCCCTCTGTCTCTCTCTATCCACTTTGGTAAGTATCTGTATGATCTGCAAGACAAATCTGAGATAAATGTACAAATCAAGTGCAGCTTCTGTGTATTCAAAACGATGGTTGAATATTCGATATAAAATACATTTACTAGATACATTTTCTCCTGGAATTTTACCTTTTCAGTGGCAACTTGTCTTCTGTAAAAGGATGTTCTTGGAACTTTGCAGAGAAACTTCAGGAACAATTTTTCTGTTTCGGATACAGTAAACAAAGATAATAGGGCACCGAACACAGCGAGTATTTATCCACTAGCTAGCACTAGTGTTGATGGGCGATTACCCTTTGACACTTATAGGATCAAAAACATTTGAGGATGAAGATATAATACTGGAAGTAATATTGTCTTTCGAACCATAAGCCACCATCGAGGCTGATCTGCAGAAGCTTGATATTATGTCAGAAATGCAAAGATAAATATTGTGGCTTTTGTAGCAAGCATCAAAAATGTTGCAAGTCATATCCTATTTCCCTATGCTTCCGGGCAGCAAAAGTCAAAGATATAACGGCAGGTTTTTTGTAAAGTCTTTAAAGAGGTAAGGGGTCTGTCTAAGCGATTCTACGGTCAAGGGTGCTGAGTTCCAACGATTCACTGCCACCACCCCACCCTCACACAAAACAAAAAATATGTCTATTGAAAATAACTTTGACAATCATTCTGACATTTAGAAGAGCCATATTTGGGGAAAACTGATCAAAAGATATTAAGATTCGAAATTACTTTGACGCCAAAGTTGCATTTATCATTTTAACAGTAGCAGGTTCAAACTAACCCAAACCAGTTTTTCTTTTTTGTGATGCGATGAGTATTATTGTTGCAAAGCCTGGTTCAGGTTAAACTCTCTGTAAAACATGCATCGAATACAGCAAAAGAAAAACATTTTAACTTTTTATTGTCTAGTTTGATAGTCAGACACACAACTGAAAAAAAACAAATATAAATCTGGGAATAAATGTCAAATTCATTTAGTGGCAGTGGGAGGGTTACCTCGCCCATGTAGCCTGCCAGCATTTCACCAGAATTGAATTTAACTTAACTGGTTTTGTTGAAGTCTTCGTGCTTTTGTTGTTCTTGGCGCCCTGGCTGAGAGTCCGCCAGAATTCAAACTCTCTTCAATTTTCAGTTTTGCTGGCATGATGATTTGGTATAGTAACTGTATTATAACAGATTGTATAAACATCTATAAAATTCACAGATTTTGAAAAACAACAAAAACAGATCGGCGCACGAATCTCTGCACCAATGGCGTAACGCCTTCGCTTTTTCACTTCGCTAGCCAGCCCGAGTTGCCATGACGCTCATATCCACATCCATTCAGCGACGCCACTACGTGAAAAGAGCAGGTTGGCAGGTTAGAGGCTGTACGTGTTAGAAACAATGCCGTCCAACGACATCCTACCTATAAACACTGGGAAGTGGAAAAGTACGCTGTTCATTCAGTGGTAGCTACCAGTTCACCGCGGCGGCATCCCAGCCGATCTTGAGGACGACGTGCTAACTGGATCGAAATAAATGGCTCACTATAGCAATAGAACCAAAGAAGACGGTGGCTGCTAAGGTCCCCAGCATATTTGAGTGCAAGTATGGAAGAATGCCTTATTATTTTCCTAACTATTTCAGCTAGCTAGCAGCACTAACTGTTTAGTCTTGTCGTTGTTAGGAAGAATGTCTTAGCTAAACTTATTTTTTCTACCTTCTAAGTTATATCAGATTCTCACAAGAAACCGTGTGGTTCAAGAAGAATCGTTCCTTCTCGGTAAGGGACAGGCGTCGAGGAGGAAAGCAGGGTGTGCGTATGAAAAGAGGCCGTGTGAGCCGACCAGGAAACCTGTAAAATTGCGCGGCAGAGTGCACGCTACTCATAGCGCACAAGCTGACATGCTAGTCTAACAATTGGCTTAGCCACACATCCAGGTGCTTTCCTTTATAGAGGCCTGACAAAAATTCAAACTGTTTACTCAAGTAAAAAACAGTAAAGAATGCTAAATACTGCACAGCAAATCATGTAATAAAAAATACCACTGCTAAAGTGCATAATACTTGCAGTAAAATGGAAGCAAAATCCATTTAAAAGTAAATATACTGATTTGCTCCTCTGACTGAGATATATTGTTATATATGTTTACTAGATGAATAATACTGAACATCACAATGTAGCATCATTTTGCTGCTAGAAGCCGGAGGTGTGCCTATAGATTCAATCCACTGGTTAATGCATTTTACATACAGAGACACCAAATAAGCTATATCTGAGGAGTGGTATAATTAATGGAAGATTGAATCAAGACACTAAAAATGAACCTGATTACACAAAGCTCTCTGTAGGACGCCAAATCTATATATCTATATACATATTTGCAAATATTTTTTTTTTCAAATCTTGAGATAGCTATTTTAGTACCCTTGCCAGTAGGATGCACTGGAAGCCATCAAAAGCAGAAATTAACAATCTAATACTATTAAGCAAAAAAGGCATCACTACAAAACTTGAAGACTTCCCTTTGTCTCAGAAGAGGGCCTTGGACACACAAGATGACCATCAGAAGTTTGAGGATGAATCAACAGTGTTCATGGGGCAGGCATACTTTTTCGAGCAGGTGGCTACAATGTTTTACAACAGTAAAACTGTGGTGTCCTTCAGATACTTCATAATAATAGGTCTTGATTTGAGAAAATTTGATAGAATCTTTTCGGCCCCTGTGAATCTAACATCCATCATGCATGTTTCTTTTATGTTAATTATTGCGGTAGTTTGTCCATTTGTAGTTTTAAAATTGCATTATAGTTAATGCCAACATCAACTCTGTGATACATCCTTTTTTTTTTTCTAATTAAATATTGTAATCTCTACTACAACCTTACACTTCAGGATATGACTAATCATTTTCCTACTTTTACTTATGAGAAATGTTTTCAGGAAAGCGGTAGCAAGATTAACAAGGCAGCAAAGGAGCAAGCTTACCCTCATATCCAGCCCAGCGTTCTGATGACATACATATAGGAGTCCATTTATACATTGTAACCGCCTTCCTATTAAGGGGTATTCTGAGATACAAATTCTTTTCTTGTATTGCTTCTTTCGCAACTATTTTTTCATTTTTTCAGACCATGTTTCAGATGAAGAGTTGGGTTTCTCTCATAGGTACTGGCAAGTACATTTATATTGAATATTATATTATTATGATAAAATTATATCACATTGAATGAATAGGTCAGGCAAAGGTCAGAGATCGCACCAGCTGTATGCTGGAAAAACTTTGCCCTGCCAATTGTTACACGATTTCACAAATAACCTCTTCTGGCTGCGTGCCGCCAACTGCTAATTATTTCATTTACTTTAAAAATATATTCAACAATATAATCATTTCAAACGCCTTTATTAACAGCTTGTCCCACACGTAGTGGACGGGAAGAGTGTCCTTTAAACATACAGTATTTCCCTTGAGAAATAAAGTGTATATATAGAAGTAAAAAGTATGCGCATGCACACGTGTGTGTCTAAAAATATTGTCACTAATAACAAATAAGGGCTAATAATAATAAAAACTTTATTTATATAGAACCTTTAGAACAGCATTTATTATAATTACAATCATAATTAATTGACCTGCTAAGTGTGCACAGGATGGGATCACAGCTGTCAGATTGTCATTCACAGATCAATCACTCAGCATGACAGCTGGACAAACTTTACTGTCTGTCTGTTTATTGGGATCCAGAAAAACAAGCATAAAATAATCACGATCTATAACATACAAAGTGAACACATTATATCTGCCCCTATTTCCTCCCACGATTCCTCACATCAGGTTCTGTAAATGTCTATCGTACCTTAATGATGTTTAATGTGATTCTAAAATCTTTTTTTCTCCTTTCTGCCTGGTATTTCATTCACCCTTGAAGAAGCTGACAGATGATAATACTGATCACGGCATGGCACCTGGAATGAATGAAATCATGTCAGCCCTTCATGGTTGGTGTTCAGATTGGAATTAGAGGGGTTGACATATCAGAACACAGTATATTCCACATTATTGTCCTGTACTGAACTTAAGTACCATTACTTTGACTAACTAACAAACCAAATGTTTTCCCACTTATTGTTACATTCACCCAGACCTGCCGGAAATGATTAAATTAATGAGGGAGTGTGTGGAGTGTGTCCAGGCATTGAGGTCCTCGTTCGGGGGGACCCCTTCATCTGCAATGTCATCCTCTAGTGTGGACAGTGAAATTGAAATGGTATGTTATAATTGAGGGATGAATGTATGTATTCATTACTTGACAGTTCATTCACAAAGTATCCTATATTTGCACTATGGACCTTTTGTCTTTGGCAGCATCATCCTGTGTTGGTAATTAGGTCAGCAATATAGTGATGGGATTTAACAGGTTACATTTCAGAAATCAGTCATATGAATTATCTTGCTGTCAGTGGGAACCTC
>BRZM01000015.1:8038781-8066137 GCA_033238685.1 Lates japonicus | reverse complement strand
CCTAATCTTCCCCAGTCCAATGACGTAGCCAAGATACTCCACCTCCCTTCGGGCCACAGCACATTTGTGAGGGTTGATGGTTAGGCCGGCTGCCTTGAATCGCTGTAGGACCTGCTGCAGGTGGACCCTGTGCTCCTCCCAAGATTGGCTGAACACCACAATGTCATCCTAATATGCCGCCGAGAAGTCTGACACATCCCGCAGTACATGATCCATCAGCCTCTGGAACGTGGCAGGCGCCCCCTGGAGGCCAAATGGCATCACCCTAAATTGGTACATCCCAAACGGCGTTCTGAAAGCTGTCAGCTCCTTCGCCTCTGGTGCCAAAACTACCTGCCAATAGCCTTTGCTCAAGTCCAGCGTGGTAATGTATTGAGCTCTGCCAACTCTCTCCACCAAATCATCGACTCGAGGCATTGGGTACGGATCAAAAAGGGACACTGAATTCAGGTACCTGAAATCAGTGCAAAACCTGAGTGATCCATCTTTCTTTGGCACCAAAACCACAGGACTGCACCACTCACTGCAGGATACCTCGATTATCCCCATCTCCAACATCAGCTTAATCTCTTTCTGCAACACAGGAATCAACCGCTCAGGAATCCTGTAGCTCCTCTGCCGGACCGGGGCATTCTTTGTCAGCTGTATCCTGTGCTGTACCAGAGAAGTGAACCCTGGTGTCTCTTTAAACAGTTCTGGGTCCAGTAGGGGTACGACCTCTGCCCTCTGGGTGGAAGTCAGATGTGCACAATCCACCCCTGGAGTCTCTGCTGTAGTAGTGGTGGTGGTGGTAGTGGTGGGAAAGAATTTTTCCTCTGTATCCTCCTCCCGCACAGTTCGCACCAACAGCTGCTGACATACAGGCTCTGGACGAACCTGGAACTCCTTGAGCAGGTTAATATGAAACGTCTGGTACTTCTTAAGTCTGTCCGGCATATATAGTTCATATGTGACTGTACCCACTCGTTTCATCACCTCATAAGGTCCATGCCATTTAGCTAGCAATTTACTGTCACTGGTTGGCAAAAGCAACAGTACCTTCTGGCCCGGAGTGAAGACACGCTCTCTAGCCTTGCGATCATACCAGACTTTCTGGTTATGCTGTGCCGACTTCATGTTCTCATGAGCGAATGCTGTCATCTCTTCCAGCCTCTCCCTCATTTTCACCACATACGCCACCACATTCTCTGCTCCTGACTTGGGACTTTCCCAGTGTTCCTTAAGGAGGTCCAGTGGCCCCCTCACCTGGCGGCCATACAACAGTTCGAAAGGTGAGAACCCTGTCGATACCTGTGGGACTTCCCGATAGGCGAACAACAGGTATGGTAGCCACCGATCCCAGTCCGCACCTGTGTGGGCGACATACTTGCGCAGCATGTTTTTCAACGTCTGGTTGTAGCGCTCCACTAGCCCGTCTGTCTGGGGGTGATAAGGGGTGGTTTTTATGCCTTTTACACCTAACAGTTGATAGACCTACTGTAATAGTTTGGACAAAAAATTTGTCCCACAATCAGTTAGGATTTCTTTTGGTATGCCTACCCTAGAAAACAACTGTAGTAAGCAGTCTGCCACCTGTCTAGCCTTGATGGACCTGAGAGGGAAAGCTTCAGGATAGCGGGTTGCATAGTCACAAGTCACCAAAATGTACCGGTGGCCTGCTGAACTTTTTTCCAGGGGGCCTACTATGTCCATGCCTATCCTCTCAAATGGTGTGTCAATGATAGGTAAAGACTGTAGCTGGGCACGCATCACTCCTTTTGCCGAGGTAAGTTGACATGTTTCACAGGAATGACAGAACTGCGACACTTGGGTGTACATCCCTGGCCAAACAAAACGACTTCCAATTCTAGTCAGAGTTTTCTGGAAAGCCATGTGACCTGCCCATGGAACTGAATGACCCAGTTCCATGACCTTGTGTCGAAACCGCTGTGGAAGTGCCAAAGCCTCTGTCTTCCCCTTTCTTTGATACAGAAGACCCTCCTTTATTACATAGCTAGCCTCATCTAGACAGCTAGGGCTGTTCTGCTTGACCCCCTCTATCTCTACCACCTTTTCAAACCACGGTTTCAGTGTCACATCCTGTCTTTGTAAGGTCCCCAAATCTGGGGGAAAGTCATAGTCCAGCGACATGGGTATCTGGGAAAGGTCTGCCATCTCTTCCCTAGGGGAACCCATTAGTTTTTCCCGTCTTCTCTGGGCCTTTGACTTGTGTGGTTTTACTGGCCCTGCCTCCCAATCTACCCCAAAGAACGGCAGCTCTCTGAGGGCTCCCCCTGTACTCTGCGCTCTTGTTTTGACATTACATGGTGTTACTGGCAATGTGACTGACCCCACCTCCACTTCCGGTGGTGGCCCTGTGAATTCTGACCTTTGACCCTCATTCCTGCTTGTCAGATTCACAAACTGGCTGGTGCATGACATCATATAGAGTGGGGACATCATTACCTAAAATGACTGGGTATGGCAGGGTTGGAGCTAATGCTACCGACATAAGGAAAGTCTGGCCTCCTACCGTCAGATAAACCTCAACTGTGGGGTAAATGTGCTCATCCCCATGAATGCAGCTTATCCTTGACCTATCCTCACTCCATTTTTCTCTAGGGACCAAACTAGATAGAACTACTGTCTGATAACACGCAGAGTCAAGCAACGCTACCTCCCTCTGCCCATTTACCAGGACTGGTGCTGTACGGCCTACATCCCTGACTGTGTCTACTCTGGCTGGCCTTGGAGCTGAACACAGGAGAGATGGCTTAGTGTGAATGAGTGTGGGGCAAAATTGCTTGGTGTGACCTAATGCGTTACAATGGTAGCATCGAACCTCTTGTTTGGAGGGTCTAGGTGGAGGCTTTTTTGGGTGGCTTGGAGCTTGGGGAGTGAACTGTCTGTTCCCCGGAAAACCTCTGCTCTGTGGTTGGCCAAAACCCCGCTCCCCTCGAGTGGATCCATGTGACGGGGCTTGGTGGCTCTCCCAGCTGAATACGGCATTCCGGCTCCCTTTCCTGGCTGATGTGAAGACCTCTGCAAGACGGGCCGCTGCCTCCGCTGTCTTGGGGTCATGCTCTCTGATCCAGATCTCCAGCTCCGGATGGACCATTCTCAGGAACTGTTCCAGAATAATAGTCTCTGATATTTCCTTCACCGTCGACTTTTCCGGCCTGACCCATTTAGAAAACAGGTCCTTCAGACGAACGTAAAGCTCTCTTGGAGTCTCCCCAGGCTCAATCTTCAGGGACCGAAACCGCCTTCGGTATGTATCAGGTGTGATTTCATATTTTGTCAAAATTGCTGCTTTAACCTTGTCGTAGTCCTCAGAGTCTTTTATGTCCATCAAAACATATGCACTACGAAAGCCACTGTGTTAAGGGAACAAGACGCACTGCCCATCCCTCCCTTAGCCAGTGACACACGTGTCATTTCAAACGAAATAGGAAATGTTCAATGTCATCTTCTGCAGCTAATGGCAACAACTGGGTTCCTGTGGGCAAAGGGTTCCCCAGGCCTGGAACCCCAGACTGGTCATCTCACCTGGATCCTCTTCTAGTTCTCATCATTATCATAGTTCTGCGATTGGACCTTCCTCCTGAGTGTCACCGTCTGGTCCATATGTCCTCTCTCATCATGTTCACTTGACGCTGTAGTATCGGTGAAAACTGATGCTGCACATTTTATATGATAAATGATGAACAAGCAAGGATCTAAGAATCAATGCGGTTTATTTTACAACAACCTCAGTGATACAAACAGAATAGTAGAAGTAGTTAGCCCACCAGCAACACAGTTAGATGGAAACTGGCGCCTTTTATACTGTGTCCCTGGTGGACTACATTGCACCATACCATTAGCAGTATGCCTAGTTTTGTCTACAGGTGGAATTATTCCCTCAGGAGGTAATTTCTAATTTTATCAAAACATTACAATCGTTTTCCCATAATAGACATTTAATTCATATTAGGGACACTTTTACCTCAGCAGCTTCATGTACAAAATACCACAAAGAACTTAATTGAATGTTCGTCATTAACTATGAACACTGCATACACCGCCGCCGGACCCAACCGAACTCCCCTCTCTTCCAGGTAGAGCCCAGCTACCGGGTCACCCGACACCTGTATTGTGACATGTTCAATACATATGCCATGTAATCAATCTACACTTAGCCACTAAGATGGAAATATCCGTACAACGCCTGTGAATAATAAAGTGCAAATGTCGCTATTCATGTTTGTAGTCATTTGGTATTAGAAGTAAAATCGCCATACTCTCCCCACTATACAATACTATAAGCCAAGGCCTATTATCACTGGTAACGTTTTCCTTCACATGTCGACCAACACAAAAAAACATACATAGACTTGAAAGAATTGTGTACCACCTAACTGGAAGAATCCTAGCCTGGGATAGTCTATGTTGCATAAGCAGCGCCTCTCTGTAATGTCAGAGCTGCCTAATATCTGCCATTAATAGAAGAAAATAAGAACAACTCCCAGGTTTCTTTCAGCACAGCAGTTGTACACATAAAGAGTCACAGCCCATTTAATCCTATCTCTAATTCTCAGTAGTGATGATTTCATGGCCTTCTTTAATAACAAAATGTTAACTATAAACAAAATTCACCACCTCCTGCCCGCAATCAGCTCTTAAGCCAAAACACAGGACTTGACTGTTTCACTCCCATTAACCTCCACCAGCTCACTTCAACAATGTCTTTGTCTAAACCTTCAACCTGTCTTTCAGACTCCATCCCAACTAGGCTGCTTAAGGAAGCCTTACCCTTAATTAGCAACTCTGTACTGGATATGATTAACCTGTCCTTACAAACAGGCTATGTGCCACAATCTTATAAAGTAGCTGTAATCAAACCTCTTTTGAAAAAGCTTACTCTTGATCCCGATGTATTGGTCAACTATAGACCGATATCTAACCTCCCCTTTTCTTCTAAGATCCTGGAGAAAGCAGTTGCAAAACAGATATGTGACTTTCTACAGGGTAATAGTTTATTTGAGGAGATTTTCAGTCTGGATTTAGAATGTATCATAGCACGGAGACGGCACTTGTGAAAGTTACAAACAATCTCCTAATTGCATCAGACAACAGACTTGTCTCTATACTTGTCTTGTTAGATCTTAGTGCTGCCTTTGATATAATTGACCATCACATCCTTTTACAGAGACTGGAGCATTTTATTGGCGTTGAAGGAACCGCACTAAACTGGTTTAAGTCCTATCTATCTGATAGGCTTCAGTTCGTACATGTTAGTGACAATTCGTCCATGTGCACAAAAGTTAGACACAGAGTTCCACAAGGGTCAGTGCTTGGACCTTGTATATGCTTCCCTTAGGCAACATTATCAGAAATCACTCAATAAACTTCCGTTGTTATGCTGATGATACACAACTATATTTATCAATGAAACCTAATGAAACCAATCAGTTAGCCAAACTTCATGCCTCAGGGACATTAAGACTTGGATGACCAGCAACTTTCTACTATTGAACTCAGACAAAACCGAAATGATCATACTTGGCCCTGAACACCTCAGAAATACATTTTCCAATGACGTAGTTACATGAGATGGCATTGCCCTGGCCTCCAGCTCCACTGTAAAACCTTGGAGTTATCTTTGATCAGGATATGTCGTTTATATCCCACATAAAACAGACTTCTGCCTTCTTTCACCCGCGTAATATTACCAAAATCAGACATTTTCTGTCTCAAAAGGATGTCGAAAAACTAGTCCATGCATTTGTTACTTCCAGGCCGGACTATTGTAATTCACTATTATCAGGCTGCCCCAACATGTCTCTAAAGACTCTGCAGTTGATCCGAAATGCTGCAGTATGTTTACTGACAGTAACTAGAAACAGAGACCATGTTTTTCTTGTGTTAGCCTCTCTACATTGGCTCCCAGTCAAATCCTCCCCCTCACCTACAAAGCCCTTAATGGTCAGGCTCCATCACTTCTTAAAGACCTTATAGTTCCCTACAATCCCACCAGAACATTGTGCTCCCAGAATGCTGGTCTACTGGTAGTTCCCAGAGTTTCCAGGAGTAGGATGGGAGGCAGAGCCTTCAGCTATCAAGCCCCTCTACTGTGGAACCTTCTCCCAATTTCAGTCCAGGAGGCAGACACCCTCTGTACCTTTAAGAGTAGGCTTAAAACTTTCCTCTTTGATAAAGCTTATAGTTAGGGTTGGCTCAGGCTTGCTTGAACCATCCCTTAGTTATACTGCAATAGGTCTAGACTTCCAGGGGATTTCCCATGATGCAATGAGCTTCTCTCTCTCCTTCTCTCTCTCTCTCAGTATTGATTCATATCCCATAAATACATGTTACTAACCCAATATCTTCCCTTTCTTGTAGTTTTGTGCTCTTTCACCTCTCTCTCCTCCTCTGTCTCTTTCTGCAGGTATTTTTGCCTCTCGAGCTGTAGAGTCTGATAGACAGGCCTCCTGCTGCTCCTACAACCCTGCTCAACACCTGGTATACTGAGAAATTATTAGTGCTACGTCTAGTATTACTATTACTTGTAATCACTATTTTAACTATTGTAAATACAATTATACTATTATAAATACTATTGTATTACTATGTTCTCCTGTCTCCAGAGTACGGTCTAGACCTGCTCTATATGAAAAGTGCCTTGAGATGACTTTTGTTGTGATCTGCATTATATAAATAAAACTGAATTGAACTTAATTGGAAGCAAATAGGTTTAGTCTATTCTATAATCATATGTGTACCAAATTTTGAGATGTCTATCGATGGCGAAAATTAAAGTTTATTTATTTTACCATCAACCCTTGTCACGGGCAGAATGTGAGTTGCGGCAGCTGCAGACTTGGCTGGAACCCAGGCGGCTGAGGTTGCTGTGCTAACCATGGAAACGCAGGATCCAGGTGGATTCTCCCAGTCTGTCTCCAGTTATCACAGTGACAGATTCTGCTAGTGTTTCAACGGTTCAGCATTAGTTGAGTCTAACCCTAGACTTTCTGTCTCTGCAAACTTACTCTCTTGTAGGTTTCTCTGGAGGCGGTCCTGTGAACTCTCTCGTGGGTTGAGGAAAGATAAACTCTAATGTACTTAACGTTTACTGGATAACTTTAGAGGAGGCTGGTGTCGGCCAGATGACACTACCTTGTCAAAAAATCTTTAAAAATCTTAAGGATAAAAACACAAGATTATCGAAAGAAGTTATAAGTATATTTGAATACTTTTGTTCCTTTGGCTTAACTTGAAGTTGGCTAAAGAAAATCACTTGCACGTATGGACAAAAGAGGAAGTTATTTGTGGAGCACGTGGTGAAAAAGAACAAAGGAACAGAGATAATTAAAGTGCATGGTGAGTGGCTGTATAGCTTAGAGCTGACTTCAACCAAAGGTGCTTATCTTTGTTGTGCCAGAGTTTTTATCTGAGTAATGATGTAATGTTTGAAGGTGGGGGTACTGTGTGGTCTCAGCCAATCAGGACTCATTATCCTCACTTTCTTTGTCTCAGTTGGAACAAAATATATAATATCTTTTTAATAAACTCTAAGTTATTCATTTAGAATACTCATGCGCATATGGCATATTCGCCTTTCACCATGGTCAAATAAGACGTTGTACAAGATGAGATATAACTTGGTGGAGCTAATACTTAAAGAAAGACAACGCATTAATACAAACATGAATCAAAGCATAGTACTCACAGATCTTAACACAATAAAGTCAAGTCAGGTCAACTTTATTTGTCAGTTCTGCTTTATGTACAGGACATATAGAGAATCGAAATTGCATTTCTCTCCCGCAGTGTAGTAATAAATATACCAAAACAGCAAACATTTAACATCATTATATACAGTATAAACAATATAGAATATAAAGTATAAAACGGTAGTATCAAAAAGTAGTGCAATATATGTGTGCAATGTATTGTACAAACTTGACTCCAAATAAATAAAAAGTGACAACGTTGAAAGTGGCTGGTGCCAGTAAACAGATGGTGCAGTTCACCTTAGTGGTGATACACGCCTGCAATGCAGAGCGCTCTGCAGCCCAACCAAGCGTTGTATGTGTCCTGGAGGGATGGGAGGGGGGCACCAATGATCCTCTCAGCTGATCTAACTATGCGCTGGGTCTTTTGGCAGGATGCAGTGTAGTTTCCGTACCACACAGTTATGCAGCTGGTGAGGATGCTCTCAGTGGTCTGCATGATGGGGACTGGGGCTTTGGCTCTCCTCAGTTTGTGGAGGAAATGGAGGCATTGCCGGGCTTTCTTGTCCAGTGATGCAGAGATGGAGGGAGGATGGATCTGATGTTGCATGACTAACCGTTCAAAGCACTTCATGATGATGGGGGTCAGTGCTACTGGATGGTAATCACTGAAGCAAGTTGGTGAAGCCTTCTTTGGAACTGGGATGATGGTGGTACTTTTGAAGCATGTGGGGACAACTGCTTGGCTCAGGGAGGTGTTAAAGATGTCTGTGAGGACGTCAGTGAGCTCTTCTGCACATTCATTCAGCACGTGACCATGTTGTCAGGGCCTCCAGTTTTACAACCATCCTGTGCAATACAACACACCTGTGCAATACATTCACATTCACACTTATACCTCATTGTATATAGAGTTGCACTGCTGTTTTTTAAAAATCTTTTTTTATATATTTTGTGTCGGCATATTTTGTATGTTTGCACTGAAAAGGAGAAGCTCTCCAATCTTCTTGTACTTTTAGTATAATGACAATAAAGGGCATTCTATTCTATTCTATTCGATTAATCGTGGAGAGGGATTTTCAAGAGTCAAACTTAGACATGGTCAATAGATGGCAGTATCATCCCATAACAAATATTTGAATTAATCCCTTAAATTTTTATCTCATTTTAGTAATATCATAGAAAATTCAGATTTTCTATGAATTACTTGTAAGCATTTGATCAATAAAGTGATTTGCTTTAGACAGACAGTTATTTCATATAGTTTAAAACCTAAGGAGAAGTGTGGCCAATGTTGGTCTAGATGCATGGGAATGTGATATAAGTTATGGCCAGAGATCTGGTGCAGAGAAAGATGGACAAGGACAATGAACAATGAACAAGGAGCAGAAGACCCTGGTTAAGTCTGTGGACCTGAGAGTGTTCAATCTGCACAGTTCTTTTTCAGGTTACTTTCTTGGTAAAGTAACAGTTGAATGTTTAATGCAGAGACAAAGTTTGTTGTGTAGAATAAAGATTTGGAAAGTGTTCATTCCTAAGATCCAAATGAACCATGGTCCATTAGAGTTGATTCTCCTGAACAGGCCATTTGACCTTTGACCCTGGTTTGGCAGGAAGAGTTCTATATCCACTTCTTATCACTGGATGTTGGGGAGGCTGGAGAGCAGATGGGCCTTCAGGTCATAATACTCAGTGACTATACTTTTACCTAAGTGCAGTTCTAGGTAAATGTTCATGTTTTTCTTTTTTTTTTTTCTATGAACTCTGTGATAGCCTGATCATAGGTGCAAAGCTGACATCAGCCTGATGCCAGATGGCATCTGGCATAAAATTGGAAGCAGGGAAGCAGCTACCCTGGCTCTGTCCAATATTAAAGCTCTGCAATCAGCACCTCCAAAGCTCACTAGTTAATACATGTTGTATGTTTAATTCATACAAATACAAAAGTGTAAAAACTTCACAATGAGTGGAGACTCCACAGAGTTAATGCTTCCAGGCAAAAAAATTACTCCTGCTTCCCCTCTTTTAGTTTAATCTAATGTTAATCTGTTACACACTGTTGTTTGATCTACAACCATCTTCATATTTTATAAAGTCATCAGATGTTTTATATACATAATCTTAATCTTTAATATAATATGTAACCACGGCGCCTGTGGCTCAGGAGATAGAGCAGTCGCCCACCAATCAGAAGGTTGGTGGTTCGATCCCCAGCTCCTCCAGTCCGTGTGCCGAAGTATCCTTGGGCAAGATACTGAACCCCAAATTCGCCCCTGATGTGTCATCGGTGTATGAATGTGTGTGTTAGAGAGCATTTACCATGTATAGAATAAGTGCTGTACGAATGTGTGTGTGAGTGGGTGAATGTGACCTGTAATGTGAAGTGCTTTGAGTGGTCAATCTGACTAGAAAAGTACTATACACAGTCCATTTACCATAACAGCTGTAAAGTAGTGGGGTAGAGTAGCTTTAATTTGTGTGCTAGGACTTAAATGCTTATTGTGGCAGTGACTGATTTGTTTTTGCTGATCACAGTCAGTTGTAGATGATGTTGGATGGAACACACAGATTCTCTCATCTGCACAATTCTGAACCCACACATTATTTCATCACAAAGCAGATTTTCATCAAGGTTCACCACACTCTCAAACACAGCTTCTAGTTACCAATCCCAGACAGAAAACATTCACATTTCTGTAATATTTTTGTTCAGACAGAGAACAAGAGGTAAGAATTGCGAATTTGAACATGAGAAGTTTTTTTGACTTTTTATTCAGCACTAAGCCTCTTTTGTTCATTTCATTTTCATTTCATTTGTGTAAAGCTTCAATAAATGCAAATGAATAACATTTTACAACAAATTTTTATACTTTTATTAATTCACCCAACATTGTTGAAAAACCTTAATTTTCCTTGAAAGCAATTCCCAATATCTGATATTTTTAGATAGAACAAAAAACTATGAGCTTAAGTTGCTTCTTGGGACAAATTTCTCCTCAGTAGCAGATCATACTCATCATAAATCTTTATCCTCCCAATCTGCAGCCAGTCCAGACCTACTGTGCTTCACCCGTTTTTGGATTGTGGCATGCACCACTGTTTCCACCTGGAGCCAGCAAAGACAGAACACAAATCGTGCAGGGTCACGATGTGGAGGAACGGGCTCCCAGATCACTTGTGCACCCTCTTCGTGCAGCTCTTCTCTCAGCTCAGGATAAGATCAAGAAGCTGACTGATAAGAACGACTCTCTGAGGAGGGAGAATGCCAGGCTGACTCTGAGGGAGATTGGCTCTCCTGAGGATATGCAGGAACTGACCAGACTTTACACCCGGGCCAAGACAGAGAAGGAAGAAATGGAGACCAGGATGAAGAAGATGGAGGAGGCCTTCCAATGGGAGAGGAAAACCTGGGAAGAGATGAGCAGACAGCTGGGAGAGAGAAGTAGTTTAACGATGAAGCTGTTGGTTGCTGACACACATCCACCAGATGGAGGAGAGGTGAGAGAATCCAAGAAAGGAATTCAAGAAGTGGAGCGTGAGAAGAGGAGAATGCTGTCATGGAAGATCACTGGAGAGAACAGAGACAGAGCAGAGGATGCTGCCACAAAACTGAGGGAATCAGAAGAAAAATGGCAGAGAAGAGTGAGCCAGTTGGAGGAGATGCAGGACAAACAAAGCTTTGTCTCCAGTTTGATTGACAAAATGATGGCACAGACACACCATGACCCTGTTGAACCAGAGTGAGAAGAAATGGGAGAGGAAATGTAATGCTCTGGAGGAGAACTACAGGAAGGAGCGGTCTAAAAAGGAGGATAGCTGGCAGAAAAGAGTGCAAGCCATGGAGAGAAAGAACGAGCTGGAGATGTGGCTCCAAACAGAGGAAGAGCGCACTGGAGGAGGAGATCAAACAGCTGATCAAAAAGAACACTCAGCTTCAGGTAAACTGTCTCTGCTGACTTTTTCACTTTGGATTAAATGACCCATGGAACAGTTAGATGAAATATATTTGTCATCTCACCAATAGTCAGATTAATGTAGATTTAGTTTAAATCTCTGTTATACTATTGGCTAAGGCCAAAGACTGGATACAGAGGAACACAGTTACTGTACTGTACTGATTAACCTAGCACAGGGAAAACATCTAGCTTGACTCTCTCCAAAAGTCTCTCCACTCCAAGTCTTGCAATCAACATGTAGTATTGTATTTGTTTAATCTGTGCAAAAATGCAGTTTTTGGTTTTACAGGGAGTTGTGAGTTTCCACAGAAATGTTGGGTGGATGGATACCTGTTATTAGTTAAAAATAGTCACATAAATCCTATAAAATCACAGTTTGTTGTTTTTATATTTTCTGTTTGTGCTCACCAAATGAAGTACAACGTGTCCATTTGTGATCTCAGTGGTGCTGGTAGATTTATTTTTAATCATTAGACAGGCTAACTGTTTCCACCTGCCTCCAGTCTTTATTCTAGGCTAAGCTAATCACTTTGAATCAGTCCAGCTCTGTAGTCTTGGAGATTGGTATCAATCTTCTCATCTAACTCTTGGCAAATAAGCAAATAAGTACATTTCTAGAAATGTCAAACTGTTCCTTTAAAAAAGTATGTCTTCCAACAAGTCCAGTATTGTCTTGTTCTCAACTTGTTTATTGAACACATTTAGTTAAAAAAAAAAAAAAACAGACATAGATGAACAAACCTGTACTCTAAAGTGCTCTCACTGTAGAAAGGCTGTTAATTGTGAACACTGTTCTAACTATGAATAAAACCCAAAGTATTGGAGGTCGCTTGACCAAACAACCAACTATGTAGTTTTTCTGTTAGGTCTCATCTTTAAATCAAAGTTAGCATCAGAAGAAAATGAATATATATCTTTTTGTGTTCTCAGAGGCTTACAGGTAAGAAGAGGAAGCAAAGACAGTGGTGGCGGAAACACTGCAGGTTAAGAAGAAGGACACAGCGTAGTACAGGTAGTATGTCGGGAGAGACAACTGTCCCTCCAGCTCAGGCCACAGAGAAGTAAACCCAACCAATCTAGGCCCATCCACAGTCAGGTTCTGCTCAAGGTTTCTACCTGTTAAAAGGGAGTTTTTCCTTGCCACTGTCGCAAAGTGCTTGCACAGGGAGGAATGTTGGGTCTGAGTAAATAATAATGAAAAGAGTATTAGACCTCTCCCAGAATTCAGAACTTTCCCTTTTCATTTGATGGATTTTCTGGGTGGCACGCTCTGATTAACTTAATATACTTATTCTGGGCCCAGGAAACAGACTCCACATGAGAAACATGATAGAATCTGCTTAACTAGTCCCTCCTCCATCAGCCTATTATACCAAACTGAAATGGGGACAAGGTCATGGTTAGCCTCCTCTCTGAATAACCAGTTTACAAAAAGTATATCTCAGACATTGCGACACTAGAATCTTCACCACTGGGCAGTCTGTTGTCAAAGGATGCAGTGACCCCTTCCAAACCTACTTTTTTTTTTTTTTTTTTTTTTTTGCCCTGGGCTGCAGGGCAGCTCAGTGGTTAGCAGAGGTTAGTGGTTTATATTATAGACTGTCTTTTTAGTTTTTAATGGTCCTTGTAGGCAAATAACTGGGCTTAATTTGTTGAGGTTTGACACATCTGTTTTTGAGATCTCTGCCTCCATCCAAAGACAATGGAGGTAAATAGAATTTAATTTGTGTTGCTCACAGGAATTACATTTAAACAAGAAAGCCATGATGTGTGAAACTAAATGCTAACATCTGCATGCTAACATGCTTGTGTTTAGTAAATAAAATGCTCATCGTCACAGAACAGTTTATCCTGAAAGGACATAAATATCTTGGTAATCCCTCCAGTAGCTGTCAGACAAGACATTTCACTCAACACTATGTAATGGTGCAATAGTAAAAGTCAGGATCATCAGAGTCATTTGGATATATTTTCCTGTTTAATGACATCAACAAAAGCTAAGTGGAGTCAGGAGTTAACAGAGCTGGAGTCCAGTCAATGAAACCAGATCAGAGGTGTGGGTAGAGCAACTTTGACTTATAAAAAACACTGTTCACAAGAAGAATCTGCTGAGGTGAACTATGGTTCACAAAAAGATCTAAGAAGACATCAGATCAAGAATTGTTGATTTGTATAAAGCTGGTAAGAGTCATCTCAAAGAGAGACTCATCAGTCTGTCTGTAAATGGAGACTGGAGTTCTGGGGCTTCTCTCCTTAGAGGTGGGCCCAGCTAAGCTGACTCCAAAGGGACAACACTGCACTGATCTGAGAGATAACAAAGAACGTCAGAGTGACAACTAAAGGCTAAAGCTAAGCCATATGTTATTAGGTAACCAACTGCTGGCTGTATCAGTCTATTTATTGGATAAAGATGGGAGATGTATTGATTGTCTCACTTGATTAGGAAGCTGTGTATTTCCCAAAATGTAACTTCATGGTGACACAGAATTGATTTCTAACCTACCTGATGTTAATGGCAGAGTGTTAAACTCTGTTTAGAGGGTTGGTCATGGTTTAAACTGTGATTTGTAAGAATCCCACAGAACTACATTACAAAATGGCCATAATATTCTATATGTTAGATGAATAGGAGTGACTGTCCAGGTGACATTTCCCATTTTAGAACAGATCATGTTCCAGTTAGTCCAGTTTTTTATAAAGGAAAAGTTTTGACTGTGTGTTTGTGTTTAAAGTTGCAGGTTATGTCTCTCTGCCTGACACAGTGTGCACACATACTAGGTGGAAAGAATGTGGGTTTTGTCAATAGAAAGGTCCTTGGTCAGATGCCTGTGGGATTATGAAAACAAACATGAAATACCAACCACAAAATCATATTGGTTCCTGGTTCCCCCAGGGTAAACTACAAAAGTACTTTGTCATGAGTCAGCTTCCTGTTATGTAAATCTGTGGAGTGCATACTCAAGTGATGGAGATAACATGATGTTCAAAAGATCTTATCACAAGATCTTATCACAGCTGTTTTCCGATGTCTACAAACACCCAGGTTTAGAAATGCAGCTGTGACCTATTTAAGTCACTTCCCTGCATGTATTTACAACCTCATCAACTTCCTCATCATCATCTGTACTTGTTTACTTATATCTGTCAATGAGCTGCCAATGTAAGGTCTGAAATTGTACATCCTGCAGATCAAATTTTATTCCCAGAGTGAAATTTGTCCTGTGGCAGCTTGAAATAGAGACCTGTTGTTATTTAAAGATGGGTGTTAGAGTCAGTGTTCCTCATGTTTTGACCTCCTGACCTGAACATGAGTTCAGAAGATTCATATTGTCACACAACAGCAGTTACTTCGAATATATACTGAAATTTCACATCAGATGAAGAAAAATCATTGACATTACAAAAAAAACCACACAAAAAAAAAACTGAAAACCTTTGACTTAAACCATTAAGCTAACAAACTACTACAAACTGCTACTTAATTACACTTAGTGGGCAGTATTTAGATTTTTGTTTTTGCATAATTTAGATAAATTACTTTTACTTAGGCAAAAGTAGTAAATGTAACAATAAAACAAATGCACTATGGTCAATGTTTTTATTTAAATGAGTATGTAAGTATTACCAATGTAAGTGAGTAATAAGTGAGCAATAAATGTGCTTAATTTGCACTTGACTGCGCTGCTGTTTTTAGCAGCATTATATGAGGGCTTGCACAGAAAGATTTTATTCTTTTTTTTATCCTTATGGTTGTTCTTACTGTTGTGAGTGTCCTATATCCTTTTGTGTGTTTTGTTGCATCTATGTCTTTCTTTGACCTATTGCAAATCAATTTTACCCTTGAGGGACAATAAAGATCTGAACTGAACAGATTAATGCTGCTTTAAACAGAAGTGGACCATATGAACAATACACTGGGGGTGTACTAGTAGCTGACCTGGTTAAGCACCTGTCATTTATCAAGGCTGAGTCCCTGCTGCAGTGGCCCAGGCTCAAATCTGGACTGGGCTCCTTGCTTCATGTCTCCCCCACTGTCTCCCCCTTCCTGTCAAAGTCTTTAAAGAGTAATAATAATAATAAGTAATTTATGTGCTTTGAATATTTCAAACTGGTCTCCCATACAGTTGTCATGACAAAGTTTAAAAGCCTTTATATCTTTGAGTAACTTCAGGCAGTCTGATTTAGTTAATTCTGAAATAGTTTAGTCAAACAGCTACTTCAGTTTAAACTCCTGTTTCAATTCAACATGTAGAGGGCATGCTGACAGTCTGAGCTGGGTAAATGTCAGTATTTGTCTCCCAATCATTCTGTGTTGTTTCCAAAAAAGGAACCTGACTATCTGCTCCTAGAACAACAGCAATACCAATAGTCAACACAGGTAGTTTCCAGGAATGTCGGACTGTGTCGGTGGCACTGGGGTGGGAGGGTGCTGCTCACAAGAAGACAGACAGTTGAGTAGGGGAGCTGTTCCTGTGTCAGGAGGGGAGGCTGGGTGCCTCCTTTAGGTAGTCAGGGACCGGGAAGTAGTTGTGCTGCGGCCAGTGCTCATGGGGGTATTGTCATCAATCCTGCACTCTTCACCTCACACGTGTCATCATCCTTAGTAACTCTGCGTTGTTGCTATCCGCTCACTCCGCCTGTTCCTGTGGGCGCTTTCTGGGCCTACGTTAGACTCCATGTTCGAACCCCACTGGGGGGTGTCGTCGCCAGACCTGGTGAGTCAAGTGAACTTTAATGAACCCTTGCCTCTAGCACCGGACCAGATCAGATTAACAAAGGTGGTGGCAGCCTATCTTTAAATTAAAAAGTATATAGTGAGATCTTGAACTAAAGATTATTACAGTCCCTTCACACATACGTCCTAATGAGCATTACATACCACATACAGTATCTAGCATTACTCAGAGCTGTGTGCAGCATTAACATACAGTGAATCATTTACACCATGCCACTGTACATGTCATACGTCACTACATCATATACTGTTGTGTCCTGATTTGAACCAATGTGAATAAGTAAGGAAGTAAGGGAAGAGACATCCTGGTGCAGTCAAAAGATTGAATGGAGGTGATCAGTGTGAACTAACACATCATCCACATCCACATTCAGCTCTGTTAATAACTAATAAGAACATAATTATCAATAGAACATAAAAATGTGGATGTAACAGAAGTTGAAGTAACTTGTACAGTCACACTTCTTATCCATACATTTATAATTCTGCACCTAAAAATATTTTTTGTTGTTGGCAGCTTTACCTTCACTCTGCAGTCCAACTCATCCCAAACCATCTCAGTTGGATTTAGGTCAGGTGACTGTGGAGGCCAGGTCATCTGACGCAGCTCTCCATAACTCTCCTTCTCAAATAGCCCTTATATAGCCTGGAGGTGTGTTTGGGATGGGGTCATTGTCCTGTTGAAAAACAAATGATGGTCCCACTAGGCACAAACCAGATGGCATGTTGCTGCAGAATGCTGTGGTAGCTATGCAGCATGACAGCACGCCTTACTCATCACTAAAAATATTACTCTGCCATATCCGTTGCAACATTGTATCCATCTCCATGGCAATGTTGTAACTGCCAGAGCTGAAGCAGGAATATAAGAAAATATACATATACTTTTGTCAGTGATGTTTAACCACCTAATCTTTACTGGCTGATAAAGATATGTTCAGTTACAAAATTGATGATTATATGTTTAGAAACTGAACTCACAGCTTAGTTTTACTATTAAAATTGTGCTTATTGTGAAGTAGAGGTACTGTTGTAACAGTATTATCATTGAAGGAGTTTATGAATTGAATCTATTGGACACCTCTATAGTGACACTAAGGGATTTGACAATAAAATCAACATAGGACAAGTTGGAAATGAGAACAGGTTAAGTAAAGTGCAAGTCAGGATGAATGTTGCCAAATTGAAACACGTCTAGTGAATGTCCTGTTTTTTCCCCTCTTTTGTAGGATGGTCATGCCCTAATTTCCAAAGAGGACATTGAAGTTTTACTGCTGCTAGGGACAACAATCTCTGAAGTGGCTTCGGTTCTGCAGATCTTCCAGACCCACGTTATATAAACTCGTATGGGAACCACAAGTGAGATAAAAGGAAAACATCCACATATAGGGGAAGTTATGCTTAATGGACATTTGCATGCCAAAAACATGCAGAGACGTCATCTCAGAGACTCTGTTAGAAAGGTCGATGGCGCTGGTGTTGAGTCAAGGAGTACAACAACAATACAGAGAAAGTATACACTGTGCCTTGTCCAAACTATATATGGCACATAGATGGAAATCATAAACTTGATTAGATGGAAATTTGTTGTACATAGTTACAGTGGAGTATTGACATTTCTCCAGTACAACAATAGGGCTGAAACTGTTATGGACCTTTTCAGTGCAGCCATCAGTGAACTTGGCCAGCCCCTTCATATCAGAACTGATCATGGAGGGGAAAATGTCCAGATCTGGGAAGACATGAGAGTGCACAGAGGTAAAACTTGTGATGACTGGAAGTTAGGGTTGTACACAATCAGCGAATTGAACGCTTCAATCGAGACTTGAACCGAAACTGTTGTGATGTGTTTGCACCCAATTTCTATGAGCTAGAGTCAATGGAGGCCTTGGATGTAGACAATGAATCAGATTTATTTTTGTCTTCATTATGTGTACATTCCCAGGATTAATTGCACATTAGATGAGTTTAAAGCTGCATTTAACAATCATTGAGTCTCCTCTGAAGGAAACAGAACCCCAGTTCAGCCTTTCACACTAGACAGACATCTTCTGTTTACATTAAACTATCCAGAAGCTGCAACTGAGGAAAGAACAGTTGACTCATTATCAATACCTCATGCACATTACTCCTTTTGCCCACTTAACCAGCAGGACTTGCAAGAATTGGTTGCTGTAGTAAACCCTCTTGAACATGATACTATTCCTATTCCAAAAAATTGTCAATTTTAAGTGTAACTCTTGTGTTGTAATGAATAACAACAATGCAACGTTAACATGTCCGGAAGTAGTGGTGTACATTTAGCAACTATTGTACTGCAACTATTAACAACAACAAGTGTAGTGGTTTTAACACTGACCTGAAACGTTACTAGAACACAAAATGTATTAACAAAAAAGTTAAATGTATTGATAAGTAGTAAGTAAGTAAAACCTTAAATGTACTGACAGATAGAGAAGTACTTAAAATCACAGTAGCAAAACCACTCATAGGTTTACCAGTACTTGAATGATGTGCGGTCTGTTAATCAATCGCTGATGGATTTTTTTTTACTTGCATACTTACCTGAAATTATTTTTCTTTGTGCATGTATAGCAATGCAAACAGAGTATTTTTGTAGACTAACTGCACTAAAAATGGCACCAGAAAATGATAATCAAACTCATTATCTGCCAGCTTCTTTCTGTTAACAAAGATCTGAAGCTCATTTTAACATGTATGAGCAATGGGTAAGTGTTTTGTGTCATCATGGATGAGAAGTTAGTTTTGGACTAGGAAGAAATCCAATCGCAGGAACTCTGTTGCTTCCTGTTGCAAAGGCTCTGATGTGTCCAGGACTCAATGTCAGGATAAATGCCTTTTCTTCCTCAGTGAGGTTCCTGGCTTTAAAACGTTCCCCAGCTTCCTTCTCTGTGTGAAAAAGGTACAAAACATATAAAATATGGACATTACATTAATTAAGTGTACAAAAATAATTATCCACATATCTTGGAAGCACATTTGTCATAGATTATAGTGAAATGATTACACTGTAAGGGGGAACTAATATGCGATTATGGATAAGTTAACACAACGTCCATACATTATCTATACCGCTTATCCGTTAAGGGTATTGGGGGGGCTGGAGTCTATCCCACCTGTCATTGGGCGAGAAGCGGGGTACATCCTGTACGGATGGGCCAACATATACAGACAAACAACCATTCACATTCACACCTACGGGCAATTTAGAGTCAGCAATTAACCTAACCTACATGTCTTTGGACTGTGGGAGGAAGGAGAGAACCCACGCAGGCACAGGGTTCGGCACAGGTTGAACTGGGGCTCGACCCCAGAACCTTCTTGCTGTGAGGCAACAGTGCTAACCACTGCACCTAACACAACCAACACACATGATCTATCTAAGTAAAGGTGATATATCAAGACAGGAATAGCTGAATAGCTCCAGAAGAATTTGACATGGTCAGGCAATTAGCTAACTGATTAAAGTGAATGGATGTCCTTCTCAGTTGACTTGCAAGTATCAAATCTAGATATCACAATTTCACTTCACTAGATATCACTGATCTCAGTGATGTGATGGTGGTGGCAAAGCTGGAGGTGCCCTGTTTCGTCTGCTGAGTCAGCAGTTTGGTATGGAGAATCAAAGGCAATGCACGGGCTGGCACATGTCACTTTGTGATCCCCTGTAATGTGTACACATCTATGGAAACATAGAAAGAGGGAAGAAAGGAAGAAATTCAGACTAAAGTCTGTCAGTTTTGAGACACAATTATCAGTAGTGGACCCCAGAGTCATTTGGTATTCCAGCCATTATCACTAAAAAGGAAGAAAGAAAAAAGGAAAATATCTGTAAACGTATAAAAATCTGTAAGTTCAGTCTTGTTGTCATCAATACTAACATAGAGCAATGGGGCCTTGACCTACCCCCCCATTTTCTGGGGCGTTCTTTCCATTATATATGAATTTACACAGGCCCTACTGAGAGACAGAACAACCAAGAGGTCTCCTGGCAGGAGAAGAGTCCATTATTTAGAAGCCTCTGGGGGGAGTCCTGGTTAGGATGAGGGCAAAGGTCAGGACTGAGGTCAAAGTCTGAGCTGGGGTTCTGTGCTGTGGGAAAATAGGGAGAATGGGGGTCTTTAGGTTAGGGCAAGGATAGTAGGTGGGTAGGGGTTAGGTAGGGGTCAGGATTAGTTAGGTTAGGGCAAGGGTGGAGGGTGGGGGTTAGGTTTAGGGCCAGGATAAGGGGGTTGATTAGGTTTATGGCCAGGATAGAGAGGTAGGTTAGGTTTAGGGAAAGGTCAGGTTGGGGTTAGGGGGAGGGGGCAAGGTTAAATAAGGGAATCAGGGAGATATAGGGGTTGATGTCAGGGTCAGGGCCCAAGTCCAGGGAAGGTTCAAGGTTCCAGGAGAAGTCAGGTCAAAGGTCAGGGCAAGGGATGAGGAGAACCAGACATCGATTGAGTGTAGACCTGGGTTTTGAGGATACCCTTGGTCTATTATTTCTTTAAGTGGGGGCTAAGCCTCTTAGTTGGAAAGGATTTAATCAATTAATGGCTAAAAGAAAATCTATAAAAAAAAGATGCAACATGCAATAAAAAGAATAATCATAAAAAGTGCTTTAAAAGTAAGTGCTGTCGATAAGTGCTAAAATCAACCACTCAGTAACAGCATGCAAATATTTTACAAAAGCTTAAAAAATAAAACAATAAATAGTATCCATTATACATAAGTTTCTTTTCTCCTATTATTATTAGTTCTTAAGTGCTATACCTCTGGTCCTTTCTGTCTCTGGTAAGGGTCCGTGGAAACCGAAACGCCTCAGGAGGCTTTGGCAATAGAAAATCTATTAACTGAATGCCTGGTTGGAGTGGAAATTAATTCCTGTACCATCATCTTGAATGAGATGGTCATCAGTTTATATAATCTCCACCCATAGGTGGGTATAGCAGGGCCTTATAATGTCTCCAAAGTGTCTGCAGAAAGGAGGAAAATGAGGGAGAGCAGGGGGTAGGATCCATCCATTATGTCGATAAGGTCCTCTGCTTCCTTTGTCCTGCCTGCAAGCAAGTGTCTAATAAACACAGCAAATATATATTTAAAAAAGTGCATTAAGGAGGGAAAGTGAAAGAGGGATAAGAGTACAATACCATAAGTACTATTAATTCACACAGAAAAACTGAAACATGCTGTGGGAAAAAAATGTTTTATATGTACACTATTTTTGATAATAGTAATGGTGATAATAATAATGCTAATCATGCAATATATTATTTTTCTATGTTTTATATTGTATGTATTTAAATATATCTATTTGCATACATTATGTATTTTTTTCATTTAATAAAAGGGGGTGGGAGGTGGGGGGGCAGAAAAGAGAGTGAAGGGGGAAGAAGGAAAACCCATGACCACCCATTTATCTGTTTCTTCTGTGAGAAAGAGCTTTTCGCAGCGTTTTCATGCTTAATCAGCTCAGAATGGCCAAAGGCTGCAAACTATGAAAGGAGAAGAGAAATTGAAATCTCAGCAACACTGTTGTCAAAGTTTCTAACTTTGTAATATTTATAAATATTCTTTATGGTTGAAACCCATCATTTCTTGTCAGGACAGCTTTTGCCTGTTTTGTGGCCTGTGAGCAATGTATGTGTGCGAGAGAAAGGTTTACGCTGCGTTTTCATGCTTAATCAGCTCAGAATGGCCAAAGGCTGCATACTCTGAAAGGAGAAGAGAAACTGAAATCTCAGCAACACTGTTGTCAAACTTTCTTAATTTCCAATACTGATAAACATTATTTATAGTTGTAACCCAAAATTTCTTGTTGGGACACCTTTTGATTGTTTTGAGCCCTGTGAGCAATGTCAGTATGCGGAGAGAGAGGTTTACGCTGCGTTTTCATGCTTAATCAGCTCAGTATGTTCAAAGGCTGCATACTCTGACCAGGTGAAGATAAACTGAAATCTCAGCCACACGGACATGAAAGTTTCTTACTTCATAATATTAGTGAACAAGCCTTATGGTTGAAACCCACAATTTGCTGTCGGGAGACCATTTGCCTCTTTTGTGCACTATGAGCAATCTAACTGTGTGAATAAGAGGTTTTCGCAGTGTTTGAGGCTTATTCAGCTCAGAATGGCCAAATACTGCATTCTCTGAGCAGGAGATGACAAAACCAGAACTCAGCCACACGGACATGGTTTTCTTAAGGCTATTATAATAAACAAACCTTATGGTTGAAACCCACAATTTGCTGTCGGGAGACCTTTTCCTCACTGCACTATGAGCAATCTAACTGTGTGAATAAGAGGTTTTCTTGACATTTTAAAACTATTCATCAGAATGGCCAAATACTGCATTCTCTGAGCAGGAGATGACAAAACTGAGAACTCAGCCACCCACACACGGACATGAAAGTTTCTTAATTTCTATTATAATAAACAAGCCTTAGTTTGAAACCCACCACAATTTGCTGTCGGAGACCTTTTCTCTTTTGTACTGTATGCGATCTCAGTGTGTGTGAATAAGAGGTTTTCGCAGTGTTTTGAAGCTTATTCAGCTCAGAATGGCCAAATACTGCATTCTGAGCGGAGATGACAAAACTGAACTCAGCCACACCGGACATGAAAGTTCTTAATTTCTATTATAATAAACAAACCTTATAGTTTGGAAACCCACAATTTGCTATTAGGAGACACACCACTCTTTTGTGCACCATGAGCAATCTAACTGTGTGAATAAGAGGTTTTGCAGTGTTTTGAGGCTTATTCAGCTCAGAATGACAGTAAATTGAGGTGACAAAACTGAGAACTCAGCCACCACGGTTTGATTTCTTAATTTCTATTATAATAAGCAAGCCTTATGGTTTGAAATTACAATTTGCTGTCGGAGACCTTTTCCTCTTTTGTGCACTGTATCACGATCTTGGTGTGTGAATAAAGGGTTTTACATGATCATTTGAGGCTTATTCAATCAGAATGGCCAATACTGCATTCTCTGAGCAGGAGATGACAAAACTGAGAACTCAGCCACCTGAGGACATGAAAGTTTCTTAATTTCTATTATATTAAACAAAGCCTTATGGTTGAAACCCACAATTTGCTGTCGGGGAGACCTTTTCCCTCTTTTGTGCACTACAATGCAATCTCGGTGTGTTGAATAAAAAGAGGTTTTCGCAGTGTTTGAGGCTTATTCGGCTCAGAATGGCCAAATACTGCATTCTCTGAGCAGGAGATGACAAACTGAGAGCTCAGCCACACGGACCATGAAAGTTTCTTAATTTCTATTATAATAAACAAGCCTTATGGTTGAAACCCACAATTTGCTGTCGGAGACCTTTTCCTACTGGCACACTATGAGCAGTCTAACTGTGTCAGATAAGCGGTTTTCGCAGTGTTTGGGGGCTTATTCAGCTCAGAATGGCCAAATACTGCATTCTCTGAGCAGGAGATGACAAAACTGAGAACTCAGCCACACGGACATGAAAGTTTCTTAATTTCTATTATAATAAACAAGCCTTATGGTTGAAACCACAATTTGCTGTCGGGAGACCTTTTCCCTCTTTTGTGCACTATGAGCAGTCTAACTGTGTGAATAAGCGGTTTTCGCAGTGTTTTGAGGCTTATTCAGCTCAGAATGGCAAGCCTGCATTCTCTGAGCAGGGAGATGACAAAACTGTGAGAACTCAGCCACCACGGACATGAAAGTTTCTTAATTTCTATTATAATAAACAAGCCTTATGGTTGAAACCCACAATTGCGCATCGGAACCTTTCCCTCTTTTGTGCACTATGAACATCTAACTGTGAATAAGCGGTTTCGCAGTGTTTTGGGAAGCTTATTCAGCTCAGAATAGCCCAAATACTGCATTCTCTGAGCGGAGATGACAAAACTGAGAACTCAGCCACACGGACATGAAAGTTTCTTAATTTCTATTATAATAAACAAGCCTTATAGTTGAAACCCACAATTTGCTGTCAGGAGACCTTTTCCCTCTTTTGTGCACCATGGGCGGTCTAACTGTGTGTGAATAGCGGTTTCGCAGTGTTTGAGAGCTTATTCAGCTCAGAATGTGCGTCTGCATTCTCTGAGCAGGAGATGACAAAACTGAGAACTCAGCCACACGGACATGAAAGTTTCTTAATTTCTATTATAATAAACAAGCCTTATGGTTTGGAAACCCACAATTTGCTGTGGGAACCTTTTCCTCTTTGTGCACTGTATGCGATCTAACTGTGTGTGAATAAGAGGTTTTTTCACTTGATGTTTTGAGGCTTATTCAAGCTCAGAATGGCCAAATACTGCATTCTGAGCAGGGAATGACAAACTGAGAACTCAGCCACACGGACATGAAAGGTTTCTTATTTCTATTATAATAAATGACCTTATGGTTCGAAACCCACAATTGCTGTCGGAGACCTTTTCCCTCTTTTGTGCACTGGGCAGTCTAACTGTGTGAATAAGCGGTTTTCGCAGTGTTTTGAGGCTTATTCAGCTCAGAATGGCCAAATACTGCATTCTCTGAGCAGGAGATGACAAGCGAGAACTCAGCCACCACCACGGACATGAAAAGTCTCTTAATTTCTATTATAATAAAAAAGCCTTATGGTTGAAACCACAATTTGCTGTCGGAGACCTTTTCCCTCTTTTGTGCACTGTGTCTGCGATCTCCAGTGTGTGTGTGAATAAGGGTTTTTCGCAGTGTTTTGAGGCTTATTCAGCTCAGAATGGCCATCTGCATTCTCTCTGAGGCTGGAGATGTCAAACTGAGAACTCAGCCACACGCAGACATGAGGTCTCTTAATTTCATATAATAAAAAGCCTTATGGTTGAAACCCACAATTTGCCAATAGGAATTTTTCCTCTTTTGTGCACTATGAGCAATCTAACTGTGTGTGTGAATAAGAGGTTTTTTACGCGGTGTTTGAGGCTTATTCAGCTCAGAATATTAAATACCATTCTCTGAGCTTGAGGAATAATCAGGCGAACTCAGCCACTCCCGGACATGAAAGTTTCTTTACTTCATAATATATTTAAACAAGCCTTATGGTTTGAAACCCACAATTTGCAATCGGAGACCTTTTTTCCCTCTTTTGTGCACTATGAGCAATCTAACTGTGTGTGAATAAGGGTTTTTCGCAGTGTTTTGAGGCTTATTCAGCTCAGAATGGCCAAACCCTGCCATTCTCTGAGCAGGCCAGCAAACTGAGAACTCAGCCACACCCGGACATGAAAGACGCTAATTTCTATTATAATAAGCAAGCCTTATGGTTTGAAACCACAATTTGCTGTCGGAGACCTTTTCCTCTTTTGGTACTGTATCCGATTTCGGTGTGTGAATAAGAGGTTTCACGCAGTGTTTTGAGGCTTATTCAGCTCAGAATGGCCAAATACTGCATTCTCTGAGCAGGGAGATACTCAAACTGAGAACTCAGCCACACGGACATGAAAGTTTCTTACTTCTGTATATGTAAACAAGCCTTATGGTTGAAACCCACAATTTGCTGTGGAGACCTTTTCTCTTTTGTGCACTGTATCGATCTCGGTGTGTGAATAAGAGGTTTCGCGTGTTTGAGGCTTATTCAGCTCTGGATGGCCAAATACTGCATTTTTCTGAGCAGAGATGACAAACTGAGAACTCAGCCACCGGACATAAGTTTCTTACTTCATAATATTAGTAAAAAGCCTTATGGTTGGAAACCACAATTTGCTGTGAGACCACACCTATTTGTTCAGTGTGTCTTGATCTCGATTATTATTGAATAAGAGGTTTTCGCAGTGTTTTGAGGCTTATTCAGCTCAGAATGGCCAAATACTGCATTCTCTGAGCAGGAGATGTCAAACTGAGAACTCAGCCACACGGACATGAAAGTTTCTTACTTCATAATATATGTAAACAAGCCTTATGGTTGAAACCCACAATTTGCTGTCGGGAGACCTTTTCCCTCTTTTGTGCACTATGAGCAATCTAACTGTGTGTAGATAAGAGGTTTTCACCAGTGTTTTGAGGCTTATTCAGCTCAGAATGGCCAAATACTGCATTCTCTGAGCAGGAGATGACCAAACTGAGAACTCAGCCACACGGACATGAAAGTTTCTTAATTTCTATTATAATAAACAAGCCTTATGGTTGAAACCCACAATTTGCTGTCGGGAGACCTTTTCCCTCTTTTGTGCACTGTATGCGATCTCAGTGTGTGAATAAGAGGTTTTCGCAGTGTTTTGAGGCTTATTCAGCTCAGAATGGCCAAATACTGCATTCTCTAGTAGGAGATGACAAACTGAGAACAGTCTGGACATAAGTTTCTTAATTTCTATTATAATAAACAAATATGGTTTGACCACAATTTGCTGTCGGGACCTTTTCCCTCTTTTGTACTTTTCATGGGCAATCTAACTGTTTTCAATAGGAGGTTTCGCGGTGTTTTGAGGCTTATTCAGCTGGAATGGCCAAAATACTGCATTCTCTGAGCAGGAGATGACCAAACTGAGAACTTAGTCACACGGACATCAAAGTTTCTTCATTTCTATTATAATAAACAAGCCTTATGGTTGAAACCCACAATTTGCTGTCGGAGACCTTTTCCCCTCTTTTGTGCACTGTATGCGATCTCAGTGTGTGAATAAGAAGATGTGCATTCTCTGAGCAGGAGATGACAAACTGAGAACTCAGCCACACGGACATGAAAGTTTCTTAATTTCTATTATAATAAACAAGCCTTATGGTTGAAACCCATAATTTGCTGTCGGGAGACCATTTCCCTCTTTTGTGCACTGTATGCGATCTCAGTGTGTGAATTAAAAGGTTTTCGCAGCGGTTTGAGGCTTATTCAGCTCAGAATGGCCAAATACTGCATTCTCTGAGCAGGAGATGACAAACTGAGAACTCAGCCACACGGACATGAAAGTTTCTTACTTCATAATATTAGTAAACAAGCCTTATGGTTGAAACCCACAATTTGCTGTCGGGAGACCT